>RJWT010017589.1:0-19277 GCA_004365215.1 Cuniculus paca | reverse complement strand
CTCCTGGAGGACTCAAGTGCCAAGCTGGGATTGAGCAGGACTCTGCTATGGAAGACTTGCCGCCTGGGTAGCTCATCCCTGTTGTTTCAGGGGTTGAAGAGGCAGGCTTGAGCATTTCAGTCTTTGGTTCTCTGAATCTGCTGATGGCATCAGATGGTAGAAAAGACCATGGGAAGACTTGGACTACTAGTAGCCAATATCAGCTATCTTGCTAAAAATTTAAAAAAGGAATTTCTGTTTTTTTAATTGGGACACTTCTTTTGTAACAACAGTTTTTGTTTTTTGTTTGTTTTGTTTTGTTTTTTGAGACAGGGTCTCACTATGTAGTTCAGGCTGGTCTGAACTCACTATGGAACTGAGACTGGCCCAGAACTCATAGGAACCCTCCCACCTCAGCCTCCCAAGTGCTGGGATTACAGGCATGTATCACCACACTCAGCAACAGTTTTTAATGTCAACCTTGGAAACTCTATGTCTCCTAACCCTTAGTTTATTAACTTCTGCCTCTGAATTTGAACAACATCCTCGAGCAGTGAGGCAAAGCTCATCTTTCCAACCATGCAGCTCCTCTCAGAACATCACTATTTCCTCTCCTGTGTGCTTCTGAATTTCTCAGACAGGAATTCTATCTCAGAACCACCCAGAAGCAAGCAGAGCACCAATTCCCTTGATTCTTATGAACTCTCAAGACACTGATTTGTGTGCTTTCAGATATATATGTATATTCCTTTTTATTGTCGAGGCAGGGTCTTTGTAAGCCATTAAGTTGCCCAGACTAAGGTCAAACTTGGAATTCCTCTGCCTCAGCCTCCCAGGGTTCTGTGGGTACAGGCAGGTGCCACGACACCAGGCAAGTCTCTGTTCTTAAGGCGCTTGATTACCTGATTCATAAGGTTCAAAATTATTAACTACAGGTTGAAAGAAATTAATTCTTTTTCTATTGCTGTAAACCAGTCCAGCTGTTCTCTGTTTGTTATCAGGTTGGCCAAAAATCGACTTCTCACCTGAAGAATTAGCCAAGTGCAGCACTATTTTGATATTTTCTACCAGATCTCCTAAAGTTACTACTTTGTACACAATGTTCTGAGTTCATCAATCCTTAATCACTTGACGTTCTGCTCCCTACTAAGGATTGCTTATATCCAGCCCCCCAGGACAGGGTCCTCACAACTCCCTGGTCTGTCCTGAGCCAGCCGGTGTACACTGGGGATCTGTCCATTGTAACACTGGGGAGTGGATTGTCATGGCGTTCCACTCCCTGAACACACTTACACACTCGTCAGAATTCTGTTGATTGAAAGTAGCAAACACCCATCTCAAACAAGGGTAGGCAAAGGCATACTTATTACAAGGATGTGTGAGACCTGACATAGCTGAAGAAGCAAGGTTCTCCACCTCCGAGGGCACTGACTTAGTTGGCTGTCTCTAAATCGGAATAAAGACTGCCCAATGTCAAATGAATGGAAAGCCGAAGTGCAATAAGGACAGCGATGCCACTTGGCTTGGTGACACCTGAAACCAGCACTGAATGTCTCAGGAAGAGGCATTTGATACCTTTGGGGTTATTTTTCAGCCCCTGTGTTCTCAGAACTTCCCCACTCCATCACCCACATGATGTATAGGGAACAATCCCAAGAAACCCAGTGCACAGTCTGTGATCTTCTCCTGGCCAGAGTGAGTGGTGACAGCCTTGGATTCAGGCCAGAAGGTAGCCAGTCACATCTGTTCTGCAAGAAACTTTAATCAGGCATGGGAGTCAGTTTCTTTGCTGGAAGTTGACTTCCTTACATAGAATTGCAGATACTGAGAGAAGGGAGTGGGGGTTGGGGGAACACAGCGGAACAGGCAGACCTTATGGAGAAACTGGTTTCCGGATGGGATTGCCATGCTAGCTCCAGGCCACTGCCAGGCTCTGCTGGGTCCCTGAGCCTAGGTTCCATGAATGAGCCTTATTTCCATAATGCTCCCTCACTCTTCTACCTAATTCCAGTTCTTTTCTGATGTTTTCAACCACCAAACACTTTCCAGTACCAAAATACAAAGACTGAGTATTCTGAAAGTAAACAGATTTGTCCGTTTCTTAGAAAATACAAGGGCCACCTGAAAAAAGCATGGGCTTTGGAGCCAGATTTCATTTCAAGACCTGGTTCTACCATTCATGAGCGATCTGATTTCGTTAGATCATTTCATCTTCCTCATTCACAATTATCTATTGGGCACCTACTATATGACAGACACTGTTCTGCCTGCTGAAGACAAAGGAATGAATAAGAAAGATACTCTCTCTGCTCTTTAGAGCTTACGTTCTAGTACCTTCTTTTGTTAAAGGATAATAATGCTTTGCATTCTGTTGCCTATGAGGATTAAATGAAATGATTCATGAAAAATATCTGTAAATAGTAGATGTTGAATGAATCTTCATTTTTCTTCCTTCTTTCTCTTTCTTATGGATTATTGGATGTTACCAAAAAGCATTGACTTAGACATTAGGACTCTGGAATTCTAATACTACCTTAGCTATTAACTATCTTAATTTCCTCACAATAAAATAATACTAAGTGATTTTAAGACACCTTTTGTTTAGATGGGATTCTGCACTTTCCAAATGTCACTGATACAGTGCATTTTGGAAGAGTAAGTCTGTTAGACTGTGCTTGGATTTTAAAACAAATTTAAAACAAATTTATAGCTTTATCATGGAATCAGTCGGTTCTTGAGAGCTGTGCTGAATTCTCACATTTTTTGCTTTACTTTCTGAAGCAGGTATCTTTGCGTGAGGAACCGCAACCTCAGAGAAGGGAATCTGGCTGATGCTGCCACGCTAGTCAGGAGCAAAAGTAGTACTGACCTGCCCACCTGACTCTACAAACCGTTCTCGTTGCCCTCTCTGCTGTTGGCTAGCAGAGCTTGTCCCAGGACCAGTTCACATAGATAGTGACTGCAGAAAATAACCAGGACATCATGTCAGCAAGCAGCATCTCCTGAAAAGTTCGCTCAGGGGGAGGCAGAGCCTGCAGCTTGGCCCCTTCCTATCACCTGTGCATTCTCTTAGGTCCCCACTCCTGCCTCTCTATCCTCCCATTTCTGTGCATGGGTGGCTGTGATTGATGGAAAACCAAACATTATTGCTCAGGAAAGATTTTTTTTTTTCAAATTGAACATCTGCTCCTTGTTTGGCTAGGAGTTTGGCAAGCATTTCAATTCACCGTGGTGGTTAGACCTAGAGGAAATAATTAGGTGGTCGTGGCAACCAGCATCCCAGGCGTATCACACTGACACCAAGAAGCAGTGCCAAATGGAGTTTCCAAAGTCCCACTCTGCCTTCCTAACCTCTGTTCTCAGCAAGACCTCTGCTCCTTGAGTTCTCAGACTCTCAATATGAGAATGAAATTTTCAATTCCATATGAAAAGATACAGGTTCTGACCCAAGCAGCTCCCAGGGAGGGGGCACAGCAACCACAGTCACACTTGACAGAGGAAGACTAAAAGGGTGGGGACATGATCATGAGTGAGCCACCCACGGCGTGCCTGGAACTGTGCTATGTGCTTTGTAATGCTCGTTCAGCTAATCCTCACAACCCTCTTCCCGGGGCTTGGGAAGACGAAGTGGCTTGCCTCTGACTGCAGTGCTACACAGTGTAGGATCTCAGTTCTAAACTTTCCTTTATGCCTGCACCAAGAACCACCAGTTCCTGCCCCAGGAAGACTTTCCACTGGTGGAGGGGTGGGTGGGAAGCACTAGCGCTGAAGGTGATATTGTTGGTTGCTGTCCCACTGTCTCCTGCCCACCTGGTGGGCGTCCATCTTCTGCCATACACCCAATGTCATTCTAGCAGAGACTACACACTTTTTCTTTGCCCCAGTTATTTTAAACCCATGTTTTTCTGCAGTGCTCTGGGCAGTATATGACAGTTGGGTCTGATCCCAGCTCTCCTCTTTGGTTCATTAAAAAGATGACAGAATCAGCATGATGCTCTCCGGTTCCTGGAATATATATCTCATCTCTGACTCAGACATCAGATTGATTGTTACCTTAACACAACTTTGAAAATTACTGTTCCCATGGGCAGGTTCAGGACAAATCCCAAGCTTCAGAGATTTGTCCCTTTTTCTCCACATCCCTGCAATGCATTCAGTCTTGTGAGATCATACGTGTTTTGCTTTGTGAGAGCAAATTAATTGACACTTCATGCACAGCAGGCTCTAGAAATAAAAAAAATCCTGATATTCCCCAACACGGTCATCTGAGGATTTGCATTTGATTCTCCTTTCTGTTCTACCACTCATTAGCCTTATTCCTCTTGGAGCATCACTGGGAAATTCATGTGTGTGAAATAAGAGACTAGACAAAGTCCAGCTAAAGATGTCTCTCAGTTCTACAATGTGGTCATTCAAGTTTTCCTTCTAGTAAACAAAATTCAAATTCCACTTGGAAGATGAGGCAGTTCCACTCATTCCTCACTTTAGAAGGGACAGCATCACCTCTCAGATTGAAGCAAATCCACAGACTCTGCCATCAAGACTTTGAATTTTTCACCTCACATTTTCTCTGAGTTTTGGAAGGCGATTTATGAGTGTTTAGAGAGCTGTCTCTCCATCTCCTGATGAGCAAAATGTTGACTGAAGGACTAACCAGGACGCTGATGGTGCCAGTGAAGAAGGCAAACAAGTGAAACGATATCTTTCAGGTAGAAGGCAGGAGCTCCCTGGGTCACACTGCCCTGGCTATTACATTTCACCTTGCTTTCGCCCCAGGGGATGACAGTGTGATGGAAAGGGCACAGCCTTGACCTGGCTCTGTCACTTGAGGGGCAGGCTCAGGCCAGCACTCATTGGCTCCCAGCCTCAGTGTCCTTTTCTGTGAAATCTGAGTACCTGCACTTTGCTGGTTCTTGGGAGGCTCTCGCCAGTTCATGAGTTGGACCCATTACTCTGACTAGCGCTTCTACTCACAGTGCTGAAAATGAACCTGTGATGAAATCCTGGGAATTTCTGTTCTGGGAAACTGCTCCTTGGGGAAAAAACAGAGTTCTTGCATTCAGAGACATGGGAGGAGACACAGAGCCTTTCTCCTGCTCTCACCCCTGACCTCTGGACATTGAAGAAACTAAATGCAATGCCTGGAATTGTAAAGTCCTCTTACAACCATAGAGAGGAAGCCAAGAGATGTTGCTGAGCTGTAGCCATAATTCACTGACTGACTGAATTAAGCCAATACTGGAGCTAAACCGTCTCTGCACGTCTTACTATAAGAAACAACAGATGTCTTTATTGTATGGGGTAATTTGACTTTGAACTTTCAGATTGCTGTGAAATGAGCTCTCTCATATCATTTTAAAGTCCTACAACCCTGGTTCAGGAATCAGCCAGACTGATTTCCAGACCTCACTTTACCACTTCATCAGCCCCATGAACTTGACAAGGTGCTTCTCAAACACGAGCTTGCATGGAACCACCGAGCAATGTGGGGGGTTAAACCCCGGAGTCCACAACACCACCCGAGAGAGTTGTATTCATCAGGTTTGCAGGGTTGCTCAGATCACCTTAAACGGCCATACCAGCAGGCTCAGGCAGGCTTCATGAGGATCGACCACAGTGACACGGGTTCAACGTGTGGCACAGAATCACAGCTCGGAGACGGCAGCTTTATCACTAACTTGGGGAAATGTGAATCTTGTGTTGAAGGCTACGTGGGAATTCCATCTACAGACTCATTTTTCTGGAGTCCTGGGGCCATGGAAAGCAGCCTCTCCCAGACAAAAGAGCCAAAGGAAACCTGTTGACTGGGAATATTAATGAGGCGGCCCAGGAGAATGACGTGAGTGATTGGCTGAGATTATTGAAAATCGTCCGAGAAGCAGACGGTAGAAAAACGGCCTTCACTTATCAGCTCTCCACTGAAAGGGTTTGTAGCGTGTCTGAGTGGTATCCGAATGATTAAAGAGGTGAGACCTTGAAAGGGGATGTAGGTGGGAGCAAGGCTGGCTGACTTTAAAAGAAAGAAGGCAATAAAAGATTAGTTATTAAATAGATGAAGTTCAGGAAATGATCCAATGTCTTGGAAGTGTTCAATCACAGGAGATGGGAGGCGTCTAACCTTGTAGAGTCAAAGAAAGCTGTGTATCACTTCAGGGAAG
The DNA here is from genome assembly GCA_004365215.1 of Cuniculus paca. NCBI lineage: Eukaryota > Metazoa > Chordata > Mammalia > Rodentia > Cuniculidae > Cuniculus > Cuniculus paca. Next base: position 13,140 of record RJWT010017589.1, on the reverse strand, counting down.
CCATTCACTCTCCGTTTTTCAGGGTAAAGATAAATTAAAAAGGCCCTAAAATGTGGACTTTTAAAATTTTCCATGAATTCCTCTTCCTAGAAAGCCCAACGTATCTCACTTTTTAAACTTCCCAGCAGTAATGCTTCTGTTATCTTTATTGTGAACATCTCAGTGTCTTCACGCGGTTCTCCCGAGAGTTAAGGGAGTGTTAACGCTGCTGTCCTGCAGGTAGAGAGCCCAAGATGGAGAGCAGCTACCTGCCGTGTGCTTCTGCTGCTACGGAGGTGAGGCTGTGACGTGGGAACCGGGGCTCCGCGCCCTCTCGGAGGCGCCACGCTGCCTCTGCCGAAGGTGGAAAACTGCCCTGTGTCAGCAGCATAAGCCGTGATAGCCAAATCTTGGAAACAACCCAGATGCCCTTCGAATGGGGAATGGATGAAAAAGGTGTGGTATTTTATACAACGGAGTACTACTCAGCTATAAAGAAAGATAAACTCGAGGCTTTTATAGGTAAATGGACACAACCACACTCACAAGTGAAATAAATCAAACTGGCTTGTGTAAATACTGTATTGTCTCCCTAGTGTGAGAAACTGAAACAGCAAATAAGATCCAAAACCTACAATAAATGTTGTGTAAGGGTAAGAAACTGCTCAAAGGGGAAAAGTGACTGGGATAGGGGAAGGGAGGAAAGAAGAAAGACAAAAAGAAAAAAATATATATATATATGATAGCTAAGATGATTATACTACAAATTCTATTAGTTCTTAAAAAAGAACAGTTAATACCCATATGATTAGATCAATTTTGCACGTGTATATCTGGTAATCTAAGCAACCCTTTTGAAGATAACAGTATGCAATATTACAGCCAATGTTAAATTCCTATCTTGTTTTGAAAGCCTATATTGTTATTGTTTTGGGTTTGTTGCTGTTTGCTCATTTGTCTCTTTGCTTTCTGTTTTTCTTTTCTGTCTTTTTTTCTCTTAAAATAAAAAAAAAACCTGCCTTGAAGGGTGATTTGTATGGCGTGCTTATGTGTTATTCCTTTCCTATCAATGTTTCTCCACATCCATCTCATCCACCCATTTCTTACAAGCAGAATTTACCTTCATTTTTATTTTCTCTCTCTCTCTTACTTGCATTTCCTCCCACTTCCAGAATAGGTCCTATCTCATGCTGCTGCTGTTGTCCTCTGGCTCTCCCATGTATCCCACTGTGGTCCTCAGAGGGCCACCGCACCACAGAGCTTTCTCCCTCGGGTCCCTGTTCTCCTTCAAGTAGGCTTCACCACGGTGACTGCAAAAACTGCATATTAGTGTCTCCATGTGAAAGATGAGGAAACTGAGTCAACAAAATGGGTAAGAAACATGTCCAAGTCCCCAGACTTAACACAGCTCCGATTTTAAAGACTTCCTTGTCTCTAGTGCTGGTTTTATTTTGAGTTGCCTCCAACTGTGAGTTTGAGAAGTTGTATTTTACCCATGATCAAATTGACCTTAAACACATTTCCTATTTTCTGTGGTCTGTTTCCTCTTCTGTAAAATAGAATTTCTGTACACACTAATGTATTTAACACTGTGACTATGGTAGAAGAAATTGTAAATTTAAAATTTATGTATATATGTATGTGTGTACACATACCTATATGTATAAATGTATCTATTTTTATATATTGATAACTATTACTGTATGTTTTCATTATTTAGTGCTTTATGCTTTATAAACTTCATTTATCTTATATTTGAAACATTTATATTGAAGTATATAGTACGTATAGAAATATATGCCTACCTGAAAGGTATGGCTTCATGACTTTTTGTTAGCTGAGCAACTCTTAGTAATGAACCCTCAAATGAGCAAGCAGAACACTATCGATGCCCCAGGAGCCCAGTGGTGTCTCTGTCCAGACACCACCTATCCTGCTGAGCCAGCACCCAGCCTTCCAGTTTGGACCCATTCTGTTCTCTTTTGTACCTACATACATGTAGTCATGCAGTGTTTCGCTCTTTTATGTCTGGACTCTTTTCTCAACATCATGTACATGTGATTTATTCACAGCACTGCCTGCATGAGATTGTCACTTGGCATTCATATGCTACATAATGCCCACCGTGTGAACATGCTTCACTCACCCACTGTGCTCTTCATGGTCTGATTTGACTTTTATAACACTCAATAAGCTAGAAAGCAAAGTACTGCAGTCCTCACTCACTAGATGAAGAAACTGAAGTTCAGAAACACAATTTTGTTTGTGGAAGTTCGAGTAAATAGTACCAAGGGTAGGGCCCAAATTGTTGCCCTCAGGCATCTAAATTTCAATCTCAAGTCCATGTCAGAATGCCTAAGAGTATGGATTGGAAGGCTAAAATGTCTGCCCTGGAAACTTGAAGGAACTGGAGACAAATGTCCAAAGACAATGGTGAAGATTGGACCTCCTTCAAGAAGCAAAAGGAAAGACTTCCTTCTTCTTTCTCTTTTTATTTCATCCAGGCTACAAGCCTATTGGTTAGTGCCACCCACATCTGGGAAGGTCTTTCCTCCTCAGTTTGCAGCCTACGTGTCAGGCCCAGAACTGTGCTCTACAAATTCACTAAGCCTTTCTTAATCTATCCAAGTTGACAATGAAATTAACTACTATACATGTCAAAATCAAGTATGCAAATGTATTTATGGGGTCTCTATTTTGTTCCATTCATCTTTGTCTATCTTTTTCCAGTTATTCCCTGTTTTAATTATTATAGTTTTACTATAAATTTTGAATTCAAAAAACTGAGATTTCTTCTGACTTTGTTCTTCCTTTTCAAGATTGTTTGGGTTAGTTAGATCCATTGAGATGCCATATGAATTTTAGTGTGAATTTTTAGAAAAAAAACTGTTTTTAATTATGCAAAAAAAGTCATTGAGATTTTAATAAGGACTATGTGAAATCTGTAGATTGCCTTGAGTAATTTTACCCTCTTAACACAGTAAATCTTTCCAATGACCCAAACAGAATGTTTTTCTATATATTTGTGTCTTTTTTAATTTCTTTCAGCTATGTTTTATACCTGTCAATATACAAGTATTTTGTCTTCTTGAACAGTTTTATTTCTGCTTTATTCTTTTTGATGCTATTAGAAGTGGAAATGTTTTCTTAATTTTCTTTTTTGATGGTTCATTATTAGTATACAGCAATGCAATTGACTTTTGTGTGTGGATTTTGCATTTAGCAACTTTGCTAATTCATTTATTAGTTCTAACAGCTTTTGTGGTATCTAAAGAGTTTTCTAGATATGTCTTTCTGCAAAGACATGTAATTTTACTTCAAAGTTCCCTAAGTAGATACTTTTGCTTTTCTTGCCCAATGACCCTGGCCAGGAATTCACTCTTATACTGAACAGAAACAGTGAAAGCAAGCATCTTTGTCTTGTTACTTATCTTAAAGGAAAAGCTTTCAGTCTTTGATGTGATTGCTAGCTGTTGGTTTTTCGTATATAGACTCCATGGTGTTGGGGTAGTTTCCTTCTATTTTTAGTTTTGACTGAATGTTTATATTTTTAAAAAATAGTATGTTGACCAGGTATATAGTCCTAAATCAGGGTGGTATTGGCACGAACAGAGAAAAGGCAATAGCTGCAAGAGACTTTTAGGAAAGACTGATAGATCTTCATGACTAATTGGATACACTAGGAAGGGAGGGGTCAAGGATGTTTCCCAGGCTCAGACTTGTGGAACTAGATAAAGAGAATCCTGGAAAGAATGGTTTGTGAGGGATGATGATGAATTGATTAAGGATGAGGCACTGGGGAATAAGCAATTAGAAGAGTCAAAAGCTTGAAGACAAAGTCATGGACTAGAGACAGAAGTCTGGAAATAGTTCCACCTAAGTGGTGGCCAAATCGTACACAGGAGACAAGTAAGGGTTACCAAAACAAACACCTACAGAGGCGTCAGGTAACTGCTGCAGTCAGCGGGGCCTGATGAAATTCCCTGAGGAACCCTGGGGCCTGGGGCTGATGCAAACACATGCTCCACCCAGAAGTTTTCTAGGATGCTCAGACAGACAAAGCAGACTACTGGCTTGTGTCCTGGCCCATCTTGTTCCCTCTTCTCCTTTATGAACCTAAAGAACATGTTCCATCATCTCAATGAAATTTCAGAGTGTTTCAGACCACCGTGGCGGTAATGGAGCCAGGAGAGGCCCCAGCAATTTTAACATCATCTGCAGAGGCAGATGTGGCTCCAATCACATTTGGTTCCATTCTTTGTGATGTTTCTTAGAAGCCTTGCACAGAGAAATGACCTTCAGGACATAAAAGTTAGGAATCTGGAGGGCCCTAACAGGAGAGAGCCAAGAGATCCCAAGGCCAAGCCAGCAGACTTGGATCCTATTTCAGAGCCTGGAAGCCCAACCCTTCAAACCATCAACATATTAATGACCTGCTGAAGGCTTGGCTTCTTGAGCATGTGACACTGGGAAAGCAAGCTTAGTTTTGTTGTTTTCAATAAAAACAAGAAAAACACAATCATTGCAGATATGTCCAGGCAGCCAGAATAGAAAGACCTCCCACCACGGGGAGTTTCTGGAACTAGTTCTTGCACGAGCTTGACGCTCCAGAGGGACTTGGGCCTGAATGGCCTGAGGTCAGCATCTCTGCTGCTGTTTTCCTACAAACTGAGGCCAACTAGGACAGGGGACAGTAACAATTAGCTTGGGCTTTTGAGGCTATTTGTTTGACTTACTGGATTGAATAAATTTCACAAGACTGTGGTTTTGCCCCTCTGAGAGCTATGTGGACCAGGTAAGAGATTATAGGACAAGTGAGGCCTTTCGTACATACTTAGTGTTAGGATGAGTTAATCCACAGCTTCCTTAGTTCATTGATATATGCTTCTTCTTCTACACTGCCTACTTCCTATGGCTCCTTCATAATCTTTCTTACAGCCATTGTCACCAGTTTCCTGGAACTGCCATAACAAAGTACTGCACACTGGGTGACCTAAACAACAGGAAAGGATTGGCTTATAGTTTTGGAGGTGGAAGTCTGAGGTCAAAGTTAGGGTGATTCCTTCAGAAAGCTGTGAGGGAGGAGCTGTTCCAGAACCCCCCTCCTAGTTTCTGGTGATTTTCAGAAAATCTTTGGCACTCTGTGGCTTGGAGATGCCTGACTCCAAACTCTGCCTTTGTGTTGAATGGTGTTTTCCCTGTGCATATCTAAACTTTGCCTTTTAATAAGGATACCAGTCCATTGGGTTTGGGGCCTATCCTACTCCAGTAGGATCTCATCTTAACTGGTTGCATCTCCATTGATCCTATTTCCAGAGATGGTCACATTTGAGACACTAAGAGTAATGATTTCCACTCAAAACTGTGGAGAGCCCATAATTCTCCTCATAACAGCTCTGTCCCATATGTAATGGTCGTCACAGTGCTCCCCAACATTACACCCTTCTTGGGGTCAGACATATTCTGTGTCTTTTACAAGACTAACCTGTGTCAGAGGGAGCCAGGTTCCAGAAGGAAAAGTCATTCCTACTTCTTGGACCAGTTTTCCTAGAAGTGAACTTCAAAGCTGGAGAAAATAATCCTTTTGGCCCCTCCAAGTTCTATGATCCTTGATTTTTCTGGGAGCTGATAGCCCCTCATCCTGCCCAGAGTATTCTCACCTCAAACTGACAGCAGACCTCAACTTGCTGTCTTTTTGTTCTTGTGATTGTTGATCTCTTTCATGTGTAAAGCTGAAATCTAACCCCATCTTGGCCCCTCATTTTGGAACTTTCACAGCCCAAGATTTCACAACTTAAAGTACATTTTTTTGTGTTAGCTTTTCACCACCATGACAAAATACCTGATATAAACAACTTATACAAAGGAAAGGCTTACTTGGGCTCATGGTTTCAGAGCTTCAGTCCATGGCCACTTGGTCTCCTTGCTTTGGGCCCATGGTAAAGTAGGATCCCATGAGAAAGAGCACGTGACCTCTAGAGCAATGGCAGGGCAGCATAGAGAGAGAAGAAGGGATGCGGCCCTGCTGTCCCCTCTAGGATGTACTCCAAGAACCTCCCTGTCCTCATCAAGTCCCTCCCCCTAAGGTTCCTGCCACTCCCACAGAGCCATCTGCTGAGTTTGAAGTTCCTTCCTGGGCTTACCATGACCTCATTACCCAACAGCACCCTCAGCTGGGCACCTCTAGAGCATTCGTGTTTGGAGAACAGTAAGATTCAAACTAAAACAAATGTGTCATTAATTATTCAATGATTTAAGTAATCTTATAAATTTTATCAATCTATGTATTTTGCTGCATGTGAAAATACCTGTACCATTTAATCTTGAAAATCTTTGAAGAAGACATTATTCAAGCTGACTGAAAGGAATTCACACTTTGGTACAAATGGAAATCCAGCCTTCTTAAACTCTTTGCTGCATTAGGAACTACTAAGTCTGGCATCTGTCTGATATTTGTGTACTCCAATTCTACATTTCAGTTCCTCTCAGCCTCTTCTTTCCCTTCTGCACATTGTTCTAATCACAGTGTATGTGTTTGTCTTTATGAATTTCTCTGTGTGCATTATTGTCAATATCCATCCCTACCTTCCCACTTCTGTTCATGTTTATTGCTTCTGGAGGTCTTTTCCCGTGTGTCTTACTCATCTTCCAAGATCCAGCTGAAACTCCACCTCCTCTGTGCAGTCCCTTCTCAGCTCCCAAGCTAAGACCTGCCATTGTACTGCATGTATCCTTTTCTCCAGTGTTTAACCACTTTTTACTTTGTACCAGAGTACTCAACTTCATCACTTTACGTCAGTTATCTCTCAAGTCTCAGTGTAGTTATTTGCAAAGTGACATCTAGTACAGGGATTAGGCCATAAATAGAAATGCACTTGAATGCAGTAGACACACAGTAAGTATCCATTCCCTCTTCCTCTTAGCGTCTGTGCATTTTGTTCATTTCTGCACCTGTCTCGTTACAATCATCTTCTAGAATGGCACTTGACAATGGCTAGATGTTAAATGTGAGGTGAACGCGTGGTAAGTTAAATAGCCTGTGAGAAAGTTTGAGAATATTTCAGTCTATTCCTTTCATCCAAATAATGCCAGAGTTGTGTCTTCATTTGGAAAAAAAACAATCTAACCAGGTAAAGAGAAGCGATTTTGACCTCTATTTATGGTCTTCCCCTTACTGTGTACAACTTAATTCTTTTTGTGACTCCACTTTAGACTCATCGGCATCTTGGCTGCTTGATATAAGTCTCCCTTTCTCCCTGGATTTTGCTTGTTCTTTATATTCTCTAGTCTTTCTCCCCACTCATCCATTAAAATTTACTTGTTCCCTGTGCTAATTACAGTTTCAATGATCAAATAAAAAGTCTATGTGCTGTCCAGAAGAGTTTTGTGATGTGGTAGCCATCATCCTGGATGGCCCCTTATTTGCCATGCCCTTGTGTAGTTCCTTAGGTCCACTAAGGGGGACCTAAGTGACTAATGCAGTGCGTGAAAAGGATGATGCATCACGTGCAAGGCAATGTCTTCCTTGGACTCTAGTATTACTCACCTTGGGGGATCCAGCCACCATGTTGGAAGGATGCACAGCAGCCCAGTATGTAGACTCATGCAGAGAAACACTGAGGCTCGAGACAACAGCCAGCACTGACTCACTGGACATTGAAGGTGGATTTCCCAGCCCCAGGCAACTCCTCAGATGGCCTCAGCCCAGGCTGACATCCGAGTTAACGTCACTGCAGACTTCAAGCTTGGACCACCAACCAAGTCAGTTCCAAACACTTCACCCACAGAGATGGTGAGAAATAACAAATATGCGGTTTTCTTTTATTTGTTTTCTGTATTTGTAAGGAATTAATTGTATAGCAATAGATAACTTATATCTGGCTGTCCAGGATCTACTGATTCCAAAGAGTAAGTGTAGGGGGTGGGGATTTAGCTCAGCAGTGTAAGCGCCTTCCTGGCAAGCACAAGGTCGTGAGTTCAATCCCCAGTACCAAAATGAAAAAAAAAAAAAGAGTAAGTATAAAATTCTGGAATTCCAGAAAGCATACCTGCAGTGAGGTAGAGACTGGGAGAGGACAGAACACTCGAACCCTTTCGTGTTCTTACCAATTAAAATAAAGGTATTTCAGCTACTTCACAAAACTGCACGGCAGTGTCTACAAACAGGACACGTGAAAATCCTAAACTCAGAAATTTCACTCGCAGGCACATGTCCAGTGGAAATGGACTCCTAAAGACACATGCGAAAATGTTGTTGGCAGAAATGTCCTTAAGAATAATCAAAACCGCTCCTGCCTCCGGTTCTAATCATGTCTTCTCACAAGACTTTCAGAATCAAAGGATTTCTGGCCAAGAAGCAAAAGCAGAATCGTCCCATTCCTCAGCGGATTTGGATGAAAACTGGTAATAAAATCAGGTACAACTCCAAGAGGAGGCACTGGAGGAGGACCAAGCTGGGACTGTGAGGAATTGCGCATGAGCTGCAGTACACGTACCCCCTCGGAGATCACCAGATGTTACTTTAGCACGATCAAGATTGCACTATTATACCAAGTGTAAAAAATTCCATTGACTGGACGGTCAAACGTTCTTAATCTTTTTCTGTGATTAGCACTAATGGATCAACAATAAATATTTGAAACTTTAAAAAAAAAAAGAATAATCAAAACCCAGCAACAATTGGATGCTCACCAGTGATAGGATGGATAAGTCACAGGATATGCACCTGGAGATTGTATGCAATGCAATGCAATGATCGAGCCACAAGTACAATCTGCATTATAAATGGTGCGAACAGAACCAGACACAAGAATATCTGTACGTGATTCTTCATATTAAAAATATAAAAGTGAAGTTAGTTTAGATGTAAGGTTTCTCACAGAGGGGATAGTAAGGGACTGCTGTAAATGTTCTTGCTCTTAACCTAGGTGCCTGTAGTATGGACAGAGTGTCCTGTAGGAAAATCAGTCAACTATTCACAATTGTTTGCAGCATTTCTATATGCAGTTATACTTAATAAGTGGCTTATTGTAAATTTTTTAAAAACCAAAAAGTACCCTTGAAAATAAGCATGGGAGAGTCCTAGTTTGCTATTACCTTGCTCCAGTCTCCAGTCTCCTAATAATAAGAAAATAATAATTAATATTTACTATGTTCCAATTATATCTTAAGTATTATTTCAAGCAAGTAAGAATGGCATTCTATTTAATTTCAAAACAATCTATCGAACCACATATTATACTTGTTTTACAAATGTGAAAGCAGAAGTCAAGAAAAATTCAATCACCTACAAAAGTTACAATACATGTCAATGGCATGCATCCCAAATCTCTGGCTCCTAAGACTTTATTTTTTTGACAACATGATGCTGAAAAGAGGGAGAGTATTGTCTTGACATTTCTTTGGTTCATAGCTAGGGTCTATGCATGCTAAATGTGTGTGTGCTCATGTGCACACATGCAGAACTACCTACCCACATGTGTGTAGGTGTACGTACATGAGTGTTCACATAGTAAGTCACGTGGACTAGCCTCTGTCAGTCCAATGCCAAGATCTAAAAGTAAACAAAAAAGCTTACAGATTGGCTGGGATGGTTCCAAATATTTGCTTTTTGCATTGTGCAATTGAAACATCTGAATAATATCTCTCTTTTCACCCAGATATTTACTCAGTAGGGAGCGAAGCTCAGCCTCCGTGACCTGGCAGGGGAACTGAGCAGTATTCCTTCCCCTGATGCTTCCTTGCTTCTGCTATTCCTGCTTCAGAGCTTAGGATACATAAAACTCTCCAACTGAAGCTGGACATGTAGCTAAAGACCATATGCTTTACTCTCCTTGCAGTTGGGAATGTGACAGAGTAAGCAATGTGTGAAGTCTTCTGGTCACCTCGGTGAAACCCAAGACCCTTATGCAGGACTTGCTTTTTGTTCCCTCCTGCAAACTTGAAGTCAGATGTTGACAGTATCCTACCCTCAACCAGAGATGAAGACAGCACCAAAGAATAGCACAGAAACAACTTGAAATACACTTAGTAGGTGCTTCATGTGGCAGAGTTATCCCACAAACCTGATGACTTTCCTGACTATTGAGTAAGAGAGAAATAAACTTCTCTTTCCTATAAACCTATATAATGCAATCTCTAAGCCCTGTCACTTTCTTTCTTCAGCCTCCCTGCCCGTGGGTCTGCCTGGGTAAACCCACCGGGAGTAATCGTGGATCTCTTGCATGGTACTTTCCCCATGCCAAGGGCTGCTCTCCAGGCTGTACTTTACCTAACATGCATTTGGCCTTACAGAAGGGCTAATTCACAGCAACACATGGACAAACACCTTGGCAATGACGATGGCTCAACCCTCATCAGGCACTTGACCCCCAAGTGAGAGCCCATTCTTCAGGAGGAGGTCAGAGGGTTGGGTAATGTCTGCTGCATAGCTTACAACAGTCTTGACACACCTTCTGGTTCATTCCTTACCACTAGTACAAGGTTAGGAATTAAATTTATTCTCAATTTTCCAGAGCAACTGGATTTCATGCAAGCATCTTGCCCACATGAACAAGGGAAGCCCAGCCTAAAGCTTTCAATAGCCCTGGTCTCCCTGGAAAGAAGATTCAAGTCAACTTGAGGTTGACAGTGCCTTTTCACTGTTGATGCAGAGCATGAAGCTTCAAGGTAAACCCACAGCCTCCACAGGGCGAAGATAAAACAATGCAGGAAATTTAGTCATCTGATTTCAAATCGCCTACCTCCCTCATCCTTGTTAACTTTCCATTTCTTAACTTACACCCAAGCTCTCCAGCCAAAGACTCCCAGAACACAACTGTCGTTAAATAAAATTGAGTTTATTGAATCATTTCAATGAGGAAAAGCACAGATGATAGGAAACCGTGGATGTTTTAGTCAAGAGAATTAGAAAGATGGATGATAGAATGTGAGCTTGAGCTCAGGGATTTTGGGGAGAGTTTGAGGTTTACTCGGTATCAGGTGCAGTCAGGAAACAGGGATAATTCTGTGACTGGGTATCTTAATGAATTTTATCTAGAAGGAGGGAAGGATAGAAGGAGGCCAAAGGTGTAATAAGTAGCTGTCACTCACATTCCCAGGGAGAAGGAGAACTTCGTATTTTTGTGGTTTGCATGGTGACACTGATTTTGTTCATGCTTGGAAAAATAGCATAAAAAAGCTCTCTCATTTGTGAGATTTTTTTATGTTCAGCAGCAGAACACCACAACCCAGTTAAGAGCATCAGTCCAGCACCTCACTGCTCTGGACGCTTGGCCAAGTACCTTGCACAGTAGCTGTCAGAGGCTGCTTTGCTTTTTTTCTCGTTGATTTAATCTGCACAACAAATTAGTAGACTGGCTTCTTATAAGTATCCCCATTTTACAGACAAGGAACACAAAACACAGAGATAGGACCAAAGTAACTTGCAAGGATCACATCAGTAACAAACCTGTATTAAGACCCAGGTAGTGTGACCTCAGAAATCTTTTCCCTAGCCCTCTAAGATGCTCCAGGTCTCCAGTATTCATTCAAAGCAAATCCTACTGGTGACACCTCAGCACTGTACCCTGGTGGACCGCATGTCCTTCCAGTCTCGCCTGTGTGCACACATACAGAGCTGGACCGTGCAGACCCATGGCGTGCCAGACCTCCCCTCTGGGAAGCAACTGGAATTCCTGACATCCATCCATAGCCTGCCTGGATCATGCACTATGTCCAGTCCAAACTTTCAGGAAACCTGATCCGCCGGCTGCCTTGGACAACCCCCTGGCTATCCCCACCCTGCTGATCCTCCCAGCGACCTCCCCACCCTGCTGAGGGAGGCTGGTTTCTGCAGGAGCTGGACTCCTGGCCTGCCCAACCCCAAGTGCCTGTTGTGACATCCTGAAAGAATCTGGCTGAGGCCCCCTGGGGTGCTCCCTAGACACTGCCTGCAAACTGGGAGTGGTCTGGGGGAAGAAGCTAGCTGAGTCTCTACTCACTAGATACAGGGACTCAGCAAGTCACTTACTTGGTCCCATCGAGGGCTACCGGCTACACAGCCAAGGCCAGCAATGCCATGTCATAGTGTGGTGAGGAGGGCTGGATAAAATCTTGCGTGTCACATGTAAGCCCCACATGATGGCGGACATGCTTGGGGAAGATCTTTTATGTTTCACACACATGAACCACAGTTTGTATTTCTGGGTTTTTTGTTATGGTGGGAAGTGAGAAAGATTAAATTTCACAACTGTGCTGATGTTGAACAGGTGAAAGTGACCATGGGGAGGCAAAGCAAGCTATGCACGGCCCTGGGCCAGGGAAGCCCTATGCTGTGGACCTGCCCATCCCCTGTGCGGGAGACGTGGCTGTGCGCACACACAATGGTTACACTTGCATACACCAAGTACTTTGCCCGCCCCAGGGCTTGCTGTGTGGCTTCAGGCAATCTGCATATGCTCTCTGGGCTTTCGCTCTCCACAGGTGAGCAGGAGCTCACAGGAGAAAGGCATCTCCTTGGCCACATGAAGGAGTGCAGGGCACGACTAGGAGCAGAGCAGTGCAGTACCGGGCTCCCAGTGTGAGGACCTCAGGAGTGTCTGTCTCGTAGGACAGAGGTATGAAGGCTGTCGAATGTAACAGAAGAAATACTGCATTTAGCATCAGACTATCACATTCTAGATATGGTACTCACATCATGTGGCCTTGGACAAGTCACAGCCTCTATAGTTTTCTTCTTTCCCTCCTCAATAACAGAAGAGAAGTTTTGACGAGCCAAAGGTTAAGTGCCTTTAGTTTATTTTCCTAATAACCCCTCTCCAGCTTGTAATGTCATTGTCTCCTTTCTATAGACAAGGGAACACAGGCTTGGGGGAGTTGAGGAGTTTGTCTGAAGCCACACAATCAACGAGTAGCCGAGCTTTGATTCCCTGTCCTTACCCGAAGCCCTGCTCGCTTTGCTGCCACCAATATCCGATGGGCCTGTAGACTGGACTGAGTGGCATAGTTCATCAAGAGATGTGCTGCTCAGCTATGGTGCTGCCCTGTTCACTGTGACTCCAAAGGGTGCACTTTCAGCCCTCCAGAAGGACAGTCTTTCCACATGAGTGCTTTTGCCTGCCTTAGGCTGTCCCCAGCAGAGGGATCCACTCGCTGCGTAGATGGTTGGTCTTCGTACCTGAA
>RJWT010017588.1:0-19289 GCA_004365215.1 Cuniculus paca | reverse complement strand
GTGGACGCACCGGGTCGCGGTCGCACTCGGCCCAGAGCGTCCCCCAGTCACACAGTCGCGGTCCTGGATGCTGCGCCCTGGCACAGCGCCCCGCTGGCCTCCTCACCTTTCCTCCTCCTCCTCCCACGCCTCCCTCATCCTCCGTCCTCCCGCCACCGGCCCGAGCCCCGAAAAGTCCCGGCCGGCGTCGTCCGCGCGGAGGCGGCAGGAGGGGGCCGGCGGAGGCAGAGGGGGAGCGCGGGGGAGAAAAAGAAAGTGAACTCATTGGCGCTCGGCGCGCGCTTCCCTCCCCTCGCCGCGTCCCTCGCCCGCCGGGGCCGGGAGGTGGGCTGGGAAGGAAGTTGTAACACTTGCCGTTCTCCCCTCCCCGCCCCCTCTCCTCTCGGCTCCCGCTCCTCGCCCGGCCCCCTCCCCCGCGCCCGGCCCCCTCCCCCGCGCCCGGCTCCCTCGAATTTGGCCCGGCGCGGTGCGTGCGCGCTGCTGGGGGACGCGGCGGCTGCGGCCGGTGGCGAGCGGCGTGGCGGGCGAGCCGAGCGCGGTAAGTGCGGCGCCGCCGCCGGCGCGCCCTGCTTCCTTTCTGGGGTCCTAGTGCCCGGGCCGCGGCGCCGGCGGCGGGCGGGCGCGAGCTGGGACGCGCGTTGCTCCGCGCTGCTGGGAGGCGGCAGGCGGCAAGTGGCCCCGCACCGTGGGCGGAGGAGCATCTCCTCCGCCGGGCCCCGCGGTGCCTGCCTCCCGGTCCCGCCCCTCCCTCGAGCGTGACACCTCTGGCCGCGCGCTCAGGTGGGAACTTCACCCGAGCCTCGCGCCTGGGGAGCTGGGCGCAGCGCCCGCTTCGGGGGGCTCCACGCGCCCGAGGCTGAGCGCTCGGTGGGGGCGGGGAGTCCGGTCGTCTCGCCCTCTTTGGGGCGCTACCCAGTTTGGTGGCGGAGGCGCCGCGTGCGCCGTGAAGGTGTCTGGCGGGATCCCGTGCGGCTTCCGGCGAGCGGGAAGCCCTGGGATGTCACCACTTTCTCGGGAAGTGGAGAGAAGGCTTTCCCGACTGCCTGGCAGCCAAGTTGGAAAGAGGAGTGGAGGAAGAAGTAGGAGCTGGGGGTGCTGTGGGGAGTGCTGGTTCACGACTGAAACTTGATCTGGGAAACTCTGAGTGGGACTGGAAACAAAACAAAAAATACCCCGAAGTGGGCATTTCAAAGAAATTACAGACGTGTGACTCTTCAACTCAGCCCGAGTCCCTGTCATGCTTTACAACCGGTGAGAAAAGTCTTCTGATTATGTAAAGGTCGAGGTGGGTTGTGTCAGATCTTTGCTGAGCATCTTACTCTGCAATTCCTCTTCCATTCTTAAGGCCTCACTTTAAAGGTAGTTGTAATGGGAAAGTGTTGTTTTTATTGTGAAGAAAGGATGGGGAATGAGTCTACCGTGCATACAGCACACACATTTGCTTTCTAAAGTCCTTGTAATTCCAAGCTAGAGAAAAGTTTCCAGGTACTTTTGAGTGAGTGCAATGGAAATGAAAGGATCCAGGACGGTCTTAGCACTTTTTATAGGGCACCAGGAAGCTGGGATGCCCAAAAACAGGACTGTCTCTTCATAATACTCTATTTCTTATCTTTTGACAGTGTATTTGTCAAACATTTGTAGGCTCTGGCAGAATCCACTGGGTGGTCTTTTCACTAGAAACAGAAATATGTTCAGACATTACCTTTCCCTTCTGTTGTCAAGTGGGGGGGGGAGGCAAGACTGGCATTTTTGGAAAGCTTGGAAGAGGACCCCCCCATGGGTATTACTGCTGAACAGAACTGATTTGTTTCTCTTAGTGTTTAAAATATGATGCATACCCCCTTATGCTTATTTGGGAGAAGTGTTTGTAGTCTTTCTAGTGTATCAGGAACACTAGAAACAGAACAGAATTTAGAATTAGGGGACAGAATGAAGGAACAGAATTTAGAACTAGGAACAGAATTTAGAATTAGGAGTGGCCACGTGATTATAATTCTTTATAGATTGAATATTTGTTAAAATACAAGATTTTATAAATACATCGATATTCCTGGTTTGTGCATTCCTTTATACCCTTTTGTCTAAAACTTCTAGCTTGTGTTTCTTAATATGTGAAATTCTTGTATAAGCCTTGAAAGTTTCGATTTGTGATTCTAAATGCAGAGCAAATATTTAATACTTGATCTAAGAGTGAGAGGTTAGTTCAGTAATAAGACTTGCTAATCCCACTTTTAAATGTCATGGCATTCACAAATTATTCTTAAATTCTTCAAAGATGGGGGTTTATAATGGGTTTAGTTATTCTTTTGTGTATTTCAGGATTGTGTGGATTTCTTTCTTCCTGTTGCAGTTTTCTTAATAATCTTGTCTTTTTTCTTTTTAATATTTCTCTTGCTCAAAGGTAGTTTTTTCTAGTAGTAAATTTATTTTATTTTACATAATTTAAAAAGAAATGTAATTAGAAAAGGTAGTTCCTTCAAATATGACAATTTTATCTTCCATATACTATATAATATTTATGAAAAATGTAGTTTTACAAGAACTATGCCAGTGTATATGTATTTGGAAAACTGAATATACTGTGCCAATCACATTAAGGTTATCTACTTACAAAGAATATGGACTTTAGTGCTTTGTTATTGGAAATAAAGCAGATATATTTATAGTAGAATTTTGACTAGTTATTTTTCCAAATTGTGTGACTGTTTATTTCCTAGGAAGAAATGTTTTAGGTGAATTATAGAGGTTTACTATGATCTTGTAGGCATGTCATCAGTCTTTTGGTTAGAAAAGAGAACCTGCTTTATTAGGGTGAAGACAAAGAAAGATAAGGATTCTTATCTTTGAATAGAAGAAAGCCTCTAAATAGAGTGAAAAGTTTTAAATTTATTCAGAAAGTAAACCTAGCTGAACAATAATGATCCAGTTAGTAAGTTCAAGCTAATCTTTCTTAGCTTTGCTTCTGAGAGCTGAGAGTAATTACTCTCTTTGTAAAGAGTCAAGCAAGTAAGAAACCAGGGAAAAGTGTATGGGCATCATTGTGAGTAGAATGACCTGTCAGAAATATTGAGTCATCGTTGGGCTAAATGCATAAAAAAAAATTATGGTTTTGCAGCATCTGTAAAAGTATATTTGCAAATACTGAAGTTCATCCTACCTACAATGAGACTAGGAAATAAGTTCTTAAGCAAGATCATAGTCTGATATAAAGGTGCCATAAAACCAATTTTATTCATATAATATTAATTATTAAAACAGATACCTGTGCCTCCTTTTTATTAAACTTTATTCTTCAAACATTTTATTTCTGGATGGCAGCAGAATGTTCCCCAGGTATTAGTCTTCTGTGAGTCAGGGCATTCAGGAGCAGCTCATGAGTTGTCTGCCCTTTTCTTGAGGCTGCGCTGTGGAAACCTGTTAAACATGTTCAGTTACACTTAGTTTGTCCACTCAGTGTTTCATTTAATAGTCAAATGTCCATTTGACTTAGAGCACATACCTTCTTTACCTCTGGTGAGAGTATGAGCAAAGAATAGAATAATTTGCTACCAAACTTTTACTCTGGTCTGTGGGCAATTATACATTCCTTTGGATTTTCAGTGGAAGTCTGCATTCATATTTGTCTTGTGAAGTGGATTGGTAGTCTGAAGAAGAACTTAACACATACATTCAGAATGGAGAAGTGTATAGAAAAGTAGCACAAAAATGCATGTCATCCAAAAAGTTTCAACAGCTAAGTTTCAAAAATTATTTCACATAAGCTTCTTTTATACCACCCTTAAACCCTAATCTTGGACATACCAACTGTTTTAAGAGTCCTGATGGAAATTTTATACTTAAAAAAGAAGTCTTAGTCTGAAAACTGATTAATTGTCGTGTCTTATAAAACCTGATTTATTTTATATTTTTTTATACCAAGCATTACCATTATGAAGCTCTCCTTCTAATTGAGATTAATGTTTCTGTGCAAAGAAATGGTTTGGAGGGCTGCATTCATTTTGAGTGCTGTTGTAATCAATTTTAGATACACCATTCCACAATGGATCAGTTTGCATCCAAACCTGCCTTATTATGTAGAATTAACTTGTTGGTGATTGATAGTAATACTTCTCTGTTTTGAAGAGTCATTTGTTTCCAAACAAGTGTGATGGCTTGAAAGAATTTCAAAATACTGCTTCTGATAATTAAAACTTCCTTTTGGGCACTCAATTTGAACTTTTTCTAAGAATTATATAAAACATAAGGAAACAATTCATTACCACATTTTCAACAACAACAAAAAATAGCCTTTCCCTAAAAAAAATACATTATGCCTCAAGGTATATTTTTTGCCCTTCAAAAGATTTTATACTGTTGGTAATCATGTATCTAGATTATTTTCTTTCTTTTTTTTTTGTTTCAAGTTGAATTTTTTTTTTGTTCTAGTTGAATTTCCAGAGATTTCTTAGAATAATAGATGTACATGTTGTGCATGTGTTATAATTTTATTTCATAAGATGGTGATATAATTCTAAAAATGAAGGATATACATATGAAGGTAATATCTTACTGGACATACAGAAATATGTTATATATTTTCATCCCTACTGTGATATTTGCGTTTGTTTCTGTTTGTATCTGGTCAGCATCAGTTTCATCAGTTTTTATTTTCTTTGGAAAAACCATGTTCAGGTTTTCTTGGGCTTTGGTTCATATTGCACTGTTTATTGTGATGCATGGTTGTTATCACAATAAAATAAAATATTAAAAGCATAGATTCTAAGATTAATATAGATAGATAAGTGATCGACCGTATCTATAGTTATGTAGATTTTTTTCTAAGAGAAGATATAACTGCTTTAAAATGCATCTGAAGTTCCCACAGTGACATTGTTCTTTAGTTTCTCATAAAAAAGACTTGGTAGGAACTATATTTCTGGTTATATTTTAATTTTCTTTCCCATAATGATAGGTTATTGGCATTGAATCGGTGTTCTAGTGTAAAACACTCATTAAAACAGTTTTAAATGCTAAAATAAAGCATTTGAAATGCCATTTTCAAAGTGTTATTTTAGATAACATTATAGTATAAACTACTAAAATGCAACACCTAAATATCCTCTAATATAGATGTATGTTTCTCATACCCAAGCTACAATAGAAGCCATTCATTTGAAGGAGTTTTGATTAAATAACTTAGGTAACTGAATAGTTAGAATAGCTACATAGAATTTTTTGACAAAATGATCTACTCATACCTGTATCTTTCTACTTTAAAAGATTCCCTTGCAGTTAATGTTAACATCATGGAACACAGTCATAAGTCATATGATTAGATGGTTGCAGTCATCTCAAATGCTGATGATGTGATGATGGAGATTTTGCTGCCCTGCTGATACTTTCTTGGAATCTTAGAAGAGCTAAGGGTGGTGGGGAGCACTGACTTTGGAAACAAGTTTGTGATAGGTGGCAGTCTTAACTGAGTTCCAGGACTTCCTTCAGTAATAGGTAGCTCTGTGTAGAAATGTGTGGAGTTAAGGGTAACTTATCACCAAACTAAGGTTCCATTCCTTTCTGTAGGTTTGATGTGCTTTCAACTTATGTCTATAAGCATTTATTTTATTTTATTTTTGCCCTATTTATAGTCCTCTAGTTTGCACTGTTTTCATAAAATAGATAATACCTTTTGAAAATTAAATGTATTGGGAAATTGTAATGTATATATTCACACTTGCATTCAAGTATGTAAATTATATAATTTACGTAATCCACAAATATTATTTTGAGTACTGTTTGTTGTTAAGGTATTGTCAAATATTGTACAATGGTTTTTATTTCTATTAGAATAGTTGAATAGGAGTGAGAATGATGTAATTTGGTTGCCTTCATAGGGGATCATATTTAATAACAACCAGCTATTTTATAATTGAGTTTATTGAGTCTCTGCCTCAAAACCAAAAAGACATAAAGCAAAGCTAAAGAAAGGGGGAAAGGAAGGCAAGAAGGGCGGGAAAGAGACAATATGAATATTCTTTATAAAGAGTAATGGTTCTTTGAGTGTTTTCTCCGTGTAGCAGTGTGTTTGACATGAAAATAATCTAAAAGCTGAACTTTGTCATTTTAAGTTAATTGGGTAAGTACAATAAATTAACCTTAGAAAAATTTTCACTTTTAAATGTATGCATTTTAGGTTTCTTTGTGAAAATTAGAACACCGATTTTTTAAAACTAATCCAAGAAATTCCAAATATTGTACATGGTTCTTTATATTTCTGTTTTATAGGTATGGTTTCTTGGTACATGGGATTGAACATCAAGTTATAATTCTCTATAGAGAACCTTTTAAAAAAACCCAAAACTCTGATTATTGAAAATGACTATTTAGGTGGTAGCTTACAAAGGTCACTTACTTTGATGATATGACTCTGGATTAGTGTATTTCAGCCATTTTTAAATATATACATTCTTGTGATAATTCATCTTCAGATTGCTGTTAGAAAGAAATAACAGCTTGGTAATGACTGCCTTCCTTCAGTCAGATACTGAAGCAGCTCTGAATATTGTAAATATATTTATGAATATAGTGAAACCTCATGTGAATTTGTGATCTCTTCCCTTTCCACAGAAAGGAAAGATTTTTTTTTATTAGAATAAATTATTTCACCTTAAATTAAGCTCAACTAGTGTTTTGTAATTAGTATTGTTGGCCCCCTATCAGCACAAGGAGGTGTCTTTTTGATAACAGGGGCGTTTCCAAAGAAGAGGCTCTCATTCAAGAGGACTCCAGCATCTCTATTGTGCCCTGCATTTGGCTCCTATATTGGAATGATGTCTTAGGAGAACTAATGTATTTGGACTACACATTGGAAGGTATGTTATTCAGAGAATGGAAAGGAAAGTTTGAATTGTTTTAATTTAATTTACAAGAAATGCATAAAGTATCTTAATGGGTTTCTATGAAAGACATGCCTGTATAGATTACTATTGGAATATGTTTATTGTGATAATTATAAAAGTGAGCCTATAAAAAAAGTATACGTATTATTTTCAGTTTATCGGATGGTCTTTTAAATGTAATATCTATGCTGATACTTTTACTAGGTAATTTGAAATTTGTCAACAAGATGGAAATAATTGTCAAGAGACTAAAGAAAGCTGGTATGGGGCTTTTTATTTTAAATAGTTACCAAAAACTGGAGAAGACAGCCGTAAATGTTCTTTTGGAATTTCTAATAACTTTTAGCTAAGGAAAGCTGACCAGTCCTGTAATTCTTGACAGAAAAGATATCTGTAACTTTTTTCACTTAGGAACAACAGTATACCCCACCTTGAATAGTGTTACTCTATTTTTATATTTATAAGCAAAAATGAAATGATTATTCTAAATGGTAAATTCTTCACACATTATGTGTAATGATGAGAATAATGAATGTTGGTTAAAATGCTGCAAGTAGCAATTAGTTGAGTTGTTTGCATAAATATAGGATTAATATTACCATATTTTAATGACTCACTATAATAATATAAAGGAATAAAATTATAGTTTTATTTATTTGTAGTATGGTACAAATAACCATGTTGTGTCTCAGTTGTCACAACATAAGGCATTCTTCTTATGAAGATAGTGCCGAATTGTGTGATATGATTGGTAACAACTGGAGAATAACTTTCAACAGGCAAAATAACTGAAACGTTAGTCCTCATCTTACAGGTCCATACATTCAGTTATACATTAGAAAATCTTTTGAGAATGATTATACCTTCTAGGAAAAGGAGAGTATGTTCGTTACTCTGCAAAACTATCAATGAATTGAGATTCAGAAAAAGGCAAAGATTAAGGAGAACTTCTATTAGTATGTTGTGATTAAAAAATTAAAATAGAAGGGACATCCATAACACATTGATGGGTTGATATTTCCACTTTCCGTTAATTTTCAACTTGTTTATTGTTGATGAAAGTGCTAGCATATTTACGATATGAAATGAAATTTTATTTAAATAAAAATTAAATTTGTTATTCAAAGGTAAGGTATATCTGACAAACCAGAAATAAATCCTCTACTTTATGCTTCCTTGTAACTTTCTCTTGCCAGCTGTGAATAGAATACCTTTTCATGTTTTCAGTTGTTAAAAAAATCAAGTAAAGCAAAATTCTTCCTCAATGGTTGCTTTTGTCCTAGAATTTAGAAACTCTGAATAAAAAGACTCTGGCATTGTGAACAGTTTTAATTGTTACTAATTTTAAAAGTCACATGTGTGGCGGGGACTTTGAATCAATGCTAAAGAAAAAATACTTTTTAAATGTTTTCTATTTTGTGTTTTGATCATGATATAATTTTCTATAGTGTTTTAATTTGTATAATAGTAGATGGCATGGTATTTGCATGGTGTTGTAACCTAAAAATAAATCAATGCAGAATATGTAATTTTTAAAATTAAATTATTTTAAAAATTATTCAGGTAAAAATTTGAAGCACAATATGTTTTAGAAAAAATGTATACTGAAGCCAAGACCTAATTTTACATATTTGCAAATTAAAGTACTGTTTTGCTAAAGATGTATGTAAATAAATTATTTATAATTGCAATTTTTATATGTTACATGTTTCCACTACTCAAAGCATTTAATATTTTTTCCTCATGTGCATAATATGCTGTACAGTCCATAATTTAAGAATTAAAAAAATGTTAGTAATCAAAACACAAACTCAAATCTATATTCATAAGGAAACCTGCTAAAAATGATCATATAACTCTGATGTTCTAAAGATCATAAAATACCTTAATTTAATGAATGTCACATTTCATGTAATTTGGACACTTGGGAAATAGCCCGAAAAGATTTTTTATATGTATAAAATCCACACGGATCACCAGAAATTATTTATTACAAATATAAAAGATGAATAATGCTCTTATATTATCTTGAACTCACAAAACATTAATGCATTTGTAAAATAAATGTTAAATTTTAAGGTACATCAACTCTTTGTATATTGGTTCATGATAATTTGAATAAAACTAACATTTCATTTTGCATTTCATTTAAATATGAAGTTAGCAAGTTGTGTCCGTCCTTAGCATAACCATAATGAAAGTCTAATCTCTCTTTCTTCAAGTTTTATATAAAATCTCCACCTTCAAATAAAATAGTTCAACCCTACTATGCAGGCGTTTGATGTCTTGTGACAAATGAGTGGTCCAAAGAAGAGGATCAAGTGCTTGTTTTATGAGATGCCATCAGGTTAATTCTCATACTATCTGAGACTTGTACTTCAGATGTGGTGACTTTTGTATTTAGTTAACAGCAAAGGAAATGTGAATTACTTAAAGCAAATTAGTGTATGACATATTTCTTTCAAATATGGTATAAAGTTTGTGGATTGATTGTGTAATTAACACAAGTTTTGAAAAGGCTATATCATTTATTTTGAAAACTTTAAGTGTTGAATAAAGCAGAGTATAAATAGCTTTCAGTCTTGGAAAACTGTTATTAATATAAGCCTTTAGGGATTTTTCTTATTTTATTTTCATTGTTTTTAAAATCACACATTCCAGGGTATGTTTTGTCACTTAAATTTATGGGTGGAAGATAACCATTTGGTTTAGGAATAGACATAAATTACTAATGTACATTATGCTTTTTTTATTTTCCAAATGGAAATATATCTATGCTTTCTAGGTGAGATTTTGGTTCTTTTATTTTTTTATTTTTATTTTTTTTGCGGCACCAGGGATTGAACTCATGACCTTGCGTTTGCCAAGCAGGTGCTTAGGCAGCTGAGCTAGACCCCTGTCCCTTTAGGTTCTTTTAGATTGAGAATCGTTGGTGTTAATGGCTAATTTTGGTAGGAGAAGGTAACACAGTTTTTAAATCCTTGTTATTAGTTTTAAAAGACTAGTCCTTTAGGAATAAGAAGCTTCATGGATAAGATACCACTGTTGGATGAGGCATTATACATTCTCCCCTAAATCTGTGATCCTAGAATTTGCTACACAGTAGTTTTACCAAGTACCACTAGACTACCTGGCCATGATTTAATGTCCTTTAAACAAATAGTTGATTCCTTTCCTAATCTAATATTTTTATCGAATTTTAGTCTAAATATGTTTTAGGGCTTAAAAGATCCAACCTCCCTAGTCAGAGGTTAATATTTTGGTACAAGATTATAAAGCCATAAAAGTTTTAGAGGATCCATTTCCAACCATGCCAGAGGATCAGTGCTTTGATTATTGTGGGGGACTCCATCAGGTAAGTGCTTCACCAAGGTGTTCAGTAAAGTCTGCAGGGTCTGTGGCCTGATGGAAGTCCCCTGCAAGATTTATCCCTTGTTAGTACAGTCAACATAGCCTGTATGAGGAAGAATATGAAGCTATGTATATGAAATAAACCAGGTAATTTTATCTCCATGAGTATGTAAAACAGTGAACATAGAGTATTATGTTTTGGTCATGGGTTTAAAACAAACCTCACAAGAGGACATTGTGTTATGCTGGTGTATTCCTATTTGGAATGAACAACTTCTTGGAAAGTTTAGGAGTTTGGTAAAAATGTATTTTGCTCTAAGGAGATCTTTAGTGGTCAAATATATTTCAAATTAAGTAGTCAAATTGTCTTTATATCAGTTTTCCTTTAATCCAATAGAAGAAAATTAAAAATTTTAAATATCAAATATTGTTTGACATATTTTAATTGTAAAACACAAGTGATGGCACATAAAAAAGCAAAACTTATTACAGACAATTAATTAGGCTTCACAAATGTGTTATTTCTGAGGCTACCAGGTTTTAAAAGTTTCAGAAAAGCGGCAAAGTTTCTTATAAAATTGCATACTTATTCATTGAAGCATATTACTAACTTCAAAAGATAATGTAATTCTCATATTCTTATTCTGAGTTATCGTATATATTATGTATATATCCGAGTTATCATGTATATGTATATATATGTCATAGACATGATTCTAAAAGTTTTTTTCTATTCTCAAATATTAAATTGAAGGAATATCAATAGGTAGAACATGTAGAAAAAAATATATGTATATTGAAGATTGAACCCAAGGACTTGTGCACTCTAGGTAAGCACTCTACCACTGATCTCTACTTTCAACTCTATTTTTGAGACAGAATCTTACTAAGTTGCCCATGCTGGCCTTGAACTTGCCATTCTCCTGCCTCAGTCTCCTAAGTAGCTGGGATTACGTGCATGCACCATCACATTTGACTGAAAATATTAATGAAACTATTTTAAGAGATTATTTTTATGATCACTTTAATTTGATAATTATTCCAGGACTCATAAGGGATTCTAGACTTTTATGGCTGCTATCATGATGATGTTAAAAATGATATCTGAACTAGTCGATGCAATAAAATTTCAGTAAAGTTACAAGGTTTTTTATAAGAAAAAATTAAATAAGACCTTCAAAATTTTTAGGTAAATAAGTACCTTTCCAATTATTGCTAGTAAAATACAGGTTTGATACATATCTGAAATAATTGTCTGATTATGAGACGTTATGCATCAAATTTGCTGTTTCTAATTTTTTAAATGTATGTGTTTCAATTTAGTGTTTGGAGTAATACAGATTAAGGATTTTGGAGAGCAGGTTTTCCTTCTATCTTTCATCAGCTCTGTAGCTGAACCCTTACAATCCCTTTCTTCATTATTCTAAGCCACTATCAAATTCTAATCTTTGCTGTCTCCACAGCTGTTTGAGAATTTTTTGCAAATGTAATTACAAGTACATGTGTTTTATGCAACTCACTTCCTATAAATGTTTATAAAAGGAGGTTAAAGGAGAGCCTAACTATGTTATGTTTAGATCTATAGATTAATCTATTAGCTATAAAGTCATTATGTTAGTGGTTATTTAGGAAGAATGGCAAATACTAAAACAGCAGTGTTAGCTTAACTGGTATGAAGCACAAAACAAATACAGAACATTTAATAATTTTTCCAGAGCAAGTACATTTTCTGGAATTAAACACCATTGAATCAGGTAGCTTCCACACTTCTCTAGGCATTTTTCTAAAATGATGACCATAGTTTAAAATGTAAACAAGTACCCCCCCACGCCTGGAAAAAAAAACAGTGAAATATGATATCGTAGAGAAAAACTTATTAAACCTGTGTACTTAATTTGATTGACCAAGTTGGAAAACAATTGAAATCACAGGGGAAGCTAACAAATACAATGGTTTTGCCTTGTAGAAATTAAAGAGAATGTTTTTGGAGAAAAAGAGCAAAACAGTAAACGAGCCATATGCAAGCCTTAAGAAATGTTAAAATTGTCAAGCAAAGTCTACCTTATTTATAATGTCTTTCATGATATCAAAATTTCCTATCTTTTTGTACAGTGGGGCTCAATATCCTTAGGAACAAGTGGGGATCTTGTCTTTTCTTCTTTTTTGTTTTTGGCGGTTCTGGGGATCGAACCCAGAGCCTTATGCCACTGAACCACATCCGCAGCCCAAGGTCTTTTCTGGCAATAGAAATGTATACAAAGTTATTGAGATCAGTACTTACTATTTTTAGTTGTCAGTGATGATGATTATAAACACAGCTCTTTTTGTCGTGTTCATTTTATATTCTAAGGCATGTCTCTTATCTGCTGAAAATTATTTGGAGCAAAAAGGTGAGGGGTGGAATAAGTCAGGTTTCTTTTAGAGAAAATAGACGTGTATGTATTGCATTATTTTTCTTGTACTTTTTATGTGAGCATATTGATTGTGGAAAATGACATTTAAATGTAAGGCCAAAATATGAAAATGATTGTTTCAAGGAAGCTTTTGAGACTTTTTCAGGGGGGAAAAATGTACTATTTACTGGTGAAAACTTGATTTTTTTCCCTCTTTTATATTTAATATATTAGAAATTATTAATGAACCACTGCCCGCAAACTGATAAAAATTGAGGTTATCTAATTCTAGTAAAGCTTTGATTTAAGTGCATATCTTTATTTTTAATGTGCACCTTATTTACACAGCCATTTTTTTCTCGTGATTCATTCGAATCAATCCCATGTGTGTAGTCAGTGCTCCTATATCCAACTGATCATGTCCTGGGGAAAGATTAGAAGAACTAAAACATTATTTCTGACTCCTAGAAAGTTTTTGTTTTTGGATACAGCATGATATAAAGAGATCATTGACAGAAATGAAAATTATTAAGAAAACCAAGAGAGATAACAGAGGAACTACTACTTTGGTCAAATTGTACTGAAAGATCCATGGCCCAAGAATGTTTGCGATGTGGAAGAACTGATGAGAGGTTCCCAACACTCATGCCTCTAGCATTTATTCTTCATGCAGCTTACAGACATTAGCAGTGCCTTGAAACTCCATGGGACATTGGAAAGGTCCAGAAGCACCATCTACTAACAAACCAGAAAGGTACCATAGGGCTCATCAAGTGCCCAACACATAGTTTCATACCGCCCAGGACTGTAGATGCCTGACAAAGTAGGGCACTGGAAGCCAGTGACCTGGGAAGAGCAGACGCTGACCATTTGTCTCCATCCCTGTGGGCAAAATGTTTGTTGCACAGTTGTCCATGAAAAGCATTATAAAGGCAGAGACCCTTCTGCCCTGTTCTCAGTAAGGCCTCAGCTGCAAGCACAGTGCCTGGCCCTGAGGAGTCCATCAGTAAATAATTGATGCAGGAGTGAAATCTTCCCTCACTCCACATCAATGTCAAGTGTCCTCACTAGAGAATAGCTCCTCTCCACAAAAGGTTTGTGGCCTCTGGACTTGGCTCGTACTAGGGACTGCTCAAGTTCTCAGACTATGTTCATGTTAAATGTATAGCACCAACAAAGAATTGTCAGCATTTAGATGAGACCAAAAGTGTGGCTATAATGTTTAGACCTCTGGCAAATGACAGGAGTTTGACCGGGACAGATAAGAGGGTTTCAGGAGAGGCGAACAGAATACATGAAGGAGAAATCAACTGTAGTCATCCTGAATTTATACACAGATAGCTGGAATGTTACCAGGTAACAAAAGAAGAATTAAATAGGCTGAGTTATTTGTGTTATTTATTTATTTTACCTCTACAAGGATTTTCTTATTTTTCTTAAAATACGTAGTTCACTTAGTCTCTCCTTTGTCCAGTTTTGAGCAAAGCATGGTTACAGAGGAATTATTTTCTACCGTTAATAAAACAGTGCCACAAACTTGATAGTAAATGAAGTTGACACAGGCTCAGAGTCAGAGATGTAGGGAGTGATGGGGACCGTGATCTAAAGGGCATGTGCCTTGTCCAAAAGGAGAAGCCACCTCACACCTCTAGGACTAGATGCTGTCATGCGAGGGTGAAGCCTAATGTGCCAGATTGTGAGATTTTTTTAAAGAAATGCCAGAAGATGAATTATGTGAAATCTCTCGATTTTTAAATGTTGGCTCATTGGAAAAAAAACACAACACACAAAACACACAGATAAAACAAAACACGTCTGCAGGCTGGGCTTGGCAGTTGGGCCACCAGTTTGCAACCTGTGATAGAGATGCTGAGATCTGCATTATGTATTTGGGAGGCTGTGGATGAGCAGTAGGACTGGAACAGCGGATCCCCTGTGGAGAAATCTGTGATGAGTTTGGAGAGAGAGTTTGGGTCCAGATTGTGGATTATCTTAAATGTCATCCTCTTCTACCCATTTTGGAGAAGAAAATGTTTTCAGTTTGCTGTACACTTTTTCCTGCTTTAAAACAGATATCCGGGCTGCCAGCAAGCCTTCTGTAAGCATTGTTCTTGCCAAGGCAGTAAAGGGTTAAGTGACAGTAACACTGAGGGCCTGTCCTTTGCCCTTTCCTCCAAGCACTTCAGCTCCCTCCCTTCTTATCTAAGTCTTCTCTGCCCCAAGGACTGAATACACTGAATACCAGGGCTCTTGAGGTCTTTAACATACCTATCATTCTGAGGGAACTCCCAATGGCAAGCTACAACTAAAATATTTTTTCACTAACATTAGAATGTTGCCTGAATCCAAATGCTAAATTCTCTTAAGAAAGCAAAATCCAAAATTAAACCTGATATCTTGGATTAGATCATAACCTTTATATTAATTGAATAAAGAGATCAATAAAATTTCCTTGACTCATTGCTTATCATTTCTTTGGTTTCTGAATTGGGCTCTGAAGCTAGAGAAGCCCTCAGATCTCGTTTCTTTCATTTACCTGCTGTGTGACCACTTCATCTTTAAGCTTCATCTTTATCAAAACAATGAGATTGGTAAGAATGTCTCATTGGCTCTGCTGTTGTCAGGTGCCTAACAGTGTCCTGCACATGGTAGACACTGTGGTGATGTCCATGGCAGTGATGGCTACAGTTGTTGCATTTATTGTCAGTGGTATCTTATAGTAAGCTCTGTGGTGTTATGTGGTTTTTTGGAGCCACATTTGGAGACCAACATTTAAGTCCCTACTATAGCATGGGGTAACTTTAACCTTCATAAAATCAAGATGCTGATACATCACCTTGTGGGGTCATTGGGAGGATGGAATGAGAAAAAGCATGAGAGATATATAGTGAATGACATGTATGAGCGTGTGTGTGTACGTGTGTGTACATGTGCATTGAAATGGTGACCTACACGCACAGTCAGATTGCTTGTAGTGTTTGCCTTCTGTCTTAGGTAAGAATAACTAAAAATTACAGTCACAGAGCTTCAGCTCTTTACTTGGAGTGTCCTCTAGAATAGTACTTCCAACTTACGAGTAGTTCTTAAGAACACTGACTCCTTCACCTGCCCAGGTAGAATGGTCAACTCCAGGTAAGCAGGAATTGAGATATGCAGTTCTTGTCTGACTTGCAGGTAGGTAGAAAAGTGCTTGCTTGTGATGTCTCATCCTGAGAGCACAAGAGTAGTGAGCACTTCCAGTCTCCAGATGATGATGTGAGTCACTTAAAAAAGAAAAGGTAAGGTGTGTGATGTATTACAGAAACATATATAAAAAGATGAAACTTTTTTTGCCATTCTAAGGGTATAAAATTTATCTTTAAAATTTAGTTAGACATACCCTAGTGATATCACATAATGGAGTACTTTATGGAAAAAAAATCCATCTTGAGGCTATCAGCATTTTAAATGTATTCTGGTTCTTTTTTTGATACTAAGTTTCTCTATTCAGTTCAGGCTGACCTTGAACTCACTTTGTAGCCCAGTCTGACCTCAAACTCACAGCAGTCCTCCTGCCTCAGCCTCCCAGGTGCTGGGATTACAGGCATGCACCAACATGCCCAGATGATTGATTCATTTTTCCACATTACTATTAAAACACACACACAACACACGTACGTATGTAGTACTTAAATTTGATGATATATTCAAAATGTATTGGCTTATTGAGTAGAAAAGATTATGAAACAAACTTGAATATACTAGAAATAGTGAAAATTTCTATTTAACAGGATTACTCAGTACTTGAATGTATCTCATTTGTTTCTTTTAAATGTGTGGTGCAGGCATCACCCATAACATATAGTTTTAACTGTATGGATATTAATGTTTTGCTGAAAAGCAAATTTTAAACATTTGTCATTGAAATGTTAGTTGGCTCCAGTGAAAAGTGGTCCCTTGTGTCATTCAGCTGTAATGTACTCAGTAAGTTATCATTTATTAAGCATTTGTGTCCAGCCATTGGCTTAGTTTTGCAAAAGAGGGGTACAAAAATAAAACAAGACATATATTTTAGAAACTCAAAAAGTGTAGTCGTTAGAGAGCAGTGCTAACCATGGAGAGCTAGAATTAAATCTGAAGATGTGTAACAAACAACATAGGAATTTAAGAGGGGGGAAAAAGGCCAGGTATGCTTAGTTCCACAATCACCTCAACCTCATAGTATTTCCAAGATGATATTCTTGTCCACACTAGTCTGTACTGCCATAACAAGACATCTGAGACTGGATAGACAATAGAAATTTATTTCTCATACTTTAGAGTCTGGGAAGTCAGAGGTCAAGGTGCCTGCAAGTTCAGTGTCTGGTGAGGGCCAGGCCTCTGCTTTCAAGATGGTGTCTTGAATGCCATATCCTCCAGAGAGAATGAACACTTTGTCCAGAAGCAATGAAAGGGCATTGAAGGCTGAACTAGTGCCTGCAGTGCTTTTAAAGGTACTAATCCCCTCCATCAAGGCAAAGTCTTCATAGTTTAATCACTGCCCAAAGGTCCTACTTCCTACTGTTGTATTGCGGTTTAGGTTGCAATGCCAGTTTTGGAGGGGACACAAACATTCAAACCATAGCAGTTAGTTTTCCCTCAGGCTTGATGATCAAAGCTGTCCTTGTGTTTGCACCATCATCTTTAGTCACACGTACTAGAAACTTAAAAGAGTCTTCAAGGCAGCTCCTACCATGCCTATGGAGTCAGTCATCAAGTTCTGCAGATTTGTGCTGTGCTGCAGTTCTGGTACTCACCCTGCTTTTTGTCCTCACTTCCAGTTTCCTCATTTTGGTTCTCATCATCTCTCATCTTGATTGCAGAGTGTCATCTAACTGGACTTCCTGCACCAGTCTTTCATCTCTCTAATCCACTTCCCTACATTGCCCCAGAGAGCACTCTTCCTAATATCCTGACCTAATTATATCACTCCCCTCGCAGTGGTTCCCTTTTGTAGAGTGATCCCTAGACTCTGTAGGTCAGTAGTCAGTATATACACCTCATGATTCTGCTAGGACTCTTCTAACCCCTATTCCAGTTGAATTCTCTTGTAACACAGGTGGGTGTGCCTAGTTACTATTTCCAAACATATAACAGACCTCCCCACTGCTGTGCCAGGTTAAACCTTCTCTGTGAAATTGTTCTTAACTATCAGAATTAGTGATATTGCTGCCCTACTACTTTATTTATAGATCTGCTTAGCATTTACCTTGATGTACATTATACTGTCTTTTAGTGTATTAGAATCAAGGTGTTCTAAGAGTAGAGAATAATTAAGAGGTGATGTAGGTTAAGCCCCCTTTTTAAAAAATTCATCAGAACTAAGAACTGTATCCCATGTCTACTATTCAATTGTCTTTGTGTTTGATGTCAGCAACATTCTCCAAAGAGCTTGAATCCCTTTACTGTGTTAGAGTTCTCATAACCTTCTTCCTGTATCTCAGCAACTTCCTCTGTTTTGTTAGTGTCTTATCTTTCTTTTTTTCTTTTTTAGGTTTGTTTGTTTGTTTATTTGTTTGTTTTGTTCCTGGGTCTCACTGTGTAACCCACCCTGGCTGACCTTGAACTTGCCATGATCCTCCTGACTCAGCCTCTCAAGTGCTGGGATTATAGGCATGCACCACCACACCTGGCATCTTGCCCTCTCCTTGATGTCATTCAAATACTCCAGTTCCTGTGAACTAGCCCTTGGGCCTTCTACCCTCATGTTGTGCAGTATCTGCTGTCCCAGACCTTTGATATTGTAGACTCCTGTGGCTTCAGTGTTCACTCGTGAGCAGACAATTCAAGAATTTTATACTCAAGTTCTCTTAGTTGTAGATCTGTATATCTAGGGGACTTTCTAACTTTTCATCCAAACAGGGACACTTTAAGGACAAAAGTAGTCACTAAATCAATGTCAGGACAACAGATAAGTTGCTTGGATGGGAAGAGCCCTGAGCCAATCAATACCTATGATCATCTTGAGTATATTCAACCACTTGACATGTGCTTTTGTCTCCTAAAACTACATGTTCGTGATCATTTTCTGCAAACCTCACTCTCTCCCAGTGGGCCCAGCTCAGTGAGTAGTAGTGTGACTGTCTATCAAATTATCAGGCCAGAAGCCTTGAACACATCCTAGACTCTTCTCTTTGCCTTATTTGCTATGTCCAGTTCTTCACAATGTCTCCTCTATTTTACTTTCTAGCATTGCTCAAAATCTCATGCCTTGTTTACTTCCACTCCTGTCGTTCTCACGCATGCTCCCTTGACATCAGGGCTGGACTCCCACAGTAACTTCCTAACTGATTTATTGGCATTCAGGATTGACCCCTCTTAACTCCTCTATATATCATAGTGATCTTTTAAGAATGTTGAGAAGATCATTTCATCACTGTTTAAAGCAGTGCATGATACAAAAATTCTCACGTCTTTCCTTTAACTTAATTTTAATACTCATAAAGCTAAGGACCTTGTTTATTTTGTTCTCCTTTGTTTAACCAATAACATGATGAGGCACTTCCAAATGTGGTCCTTGACAAACACTGGTTCAATGAGCAAATGAATGAACCCTCAGTTCCTAACACTTGACTTGACACTACTAGTTCTAGAATCTCAATATTCCTTTTTCTCTACACAGTAAAATTAATTTTATTGGTACATGTTTTTT
>RJWT010017587.1:0-19281 GCA_004365215.1 Cuniculus paca | reverse complement strand
ATGTCTTAAAGCTTGTACCAAATTTCTTGACTGTCACTATAGTATTGTGAAAAGTGAAGGTGTCAGCCAAAGGCCCCTAACCCAAACTTCTTTCATCAACTCTTCTCACAGGCAATCTGTCAGCGTCCAAGGATCACAGAAGTCTGAGATGCAGCCCTGAAACTCCTTAGGAAAGGAGCTGCTACAAATTTTCCTGAACTTTGTAAAGGTTCCTTTGGTTTTTTGAGACAGGGTCTAGCTTTGTATTCCAGACTAGCCTTGAATACAGTATGCAGCCCAACATGGCCTTGAAATCATGGGAATCCTTCTGCCTCAGTTTCGTGAGTGCTGAGATTACAGGTATACCACCCCATCCAGTCAGTAAAAGTCCCTTTGAAACACAACTTGGAGTATAGCATGTCCAAGTGACAATGGGGATCAGTGAAGCCCTCCTCCAGGCTTGGCTCCCAGTTTGGTAGGAAGCTAGATGTGTGTCTTCCACCTGAAAAAATTGATGTCTCCTCTGGAAATGTTCTTTTCTACTTCACTGCTTCTTCTCCAAAGTTGCTGAATAAATGAAATGAATGAGAATTCTATGATCTTCCTTTGTCTACAGCCTTCTGGTCTCTGGTGATGTTCTGGGGGATAGTCACACAGGAGGCTGCAGCTGCTCTTCCCAGCCTATGCTATGTCATGGTTGTTGCTGCCCAAGGAGGAATAGCTGGGAGCCTTGGGGCTGCTGATCCAGCAGCCAGCATCATCACACCAAGGACAACTACACATGAGACAAGAGTACATGACATAGTGCAGAAGGAAGGAGGTTCTGGAACCCTGAGCATTTCAGTGAGATAGGCTCCTCCTCAGAGAATCTGATCTGTGGAGATCTCATCCAGTCACTTCCTGAAGGTTTTCCATCACTATCTCCTTATCTTTCTGTTTTCAGATTTCTAAACAAGAGTCAGCATCATGCACAAATTCTAGGGGTGGAGAGGACTTGTCCATGACTATCCCTTAGCCCCTAGGTAGCCCTTCATTTGTTTTTTTCCTGAAAGCCTATAATTACTCTCTTATCATAAAACTGCTTCTGTCTAGCACAGACTTTTCCTGTTCTACTCTGACCTTTGGAGATGGCTCTTTCTAGTTCTGAGAAGCACTGATGGTGACATTCCTGGCTGGTCCTTCTACACAGCTAGGACTCTCCTGGGCTTGGCTTTACTTTAGTAGTGGTGGCTTCTCCTTTCCTTTTGGGCATCAATTTCCCCAGGATGTCTTTAATGGCCTTCAGGTAAATGACAGTGAAGTCCTGGTCTCGAAGCCTAATTTCCTTTACTGGGCTTGTTGGGCTCCTCCATTACATCATTCTGTAGGAGAAAGGGGCATGTACGCACAGAAAGAACAAAACAGGGGCCTCTTTAGGTTTTCTGGCTAATTCTGACTAGAGAAATTCCCCTGGGAATAGTCTCGAGGACAGAGGTAGAGAAAGATAAAAACCAGATAAAAAAGGGCACCCAATAATCTTGAGACTTGCACCAAAAGACCAGAAGAAAAGCTGACAGGGAGGGCAGAGATCCAAATGCACAAAATTGAAAAGCTGGGATAGCTACCCCTCCTCACCTCCAACAGAATGCAGGGGAGATCCAAGGGGAAGGGGGCTGCCTAAACTTTGAGGAAGGCTCCTATTCGGTATATACAAATATATACTCACATTTATGCACCAACATATATATATATATATATATATATATATATATATATACATATATGTATATATATACACCACCCTACAGTCACTATATTAGTAAATTAGAAACCCACACATCCCCTCACTAAGTTCAAAAGCTAACCATGGGTAAGGCTCCTCCTAACCAACCAGCTGCTCATCCCAGAGATAAGGCCCTGTT
Organism: Cuniculus paca; assembly: GCA_004365215.1. Lineage (NCBI taxonomy): Eukaryota > Metazoa > Chordata > Mammalia > Rodentia > Cuniculidae > Cuniculus > Cuniculus paca. The sequence goes on along the minus strand of RJWT010017587.1, from coordinate 17,401 downwards.
AAGGACAAATGTAAGTTACGCAAAGCCCCCCAAAAGAAATGACATACACAAGGGGGGTCTGGTCTAACCAAAGGCAACCCAGGGAACTGATAAGGTTATGGCAAATTGCAGGTAGGGAGGAAGGCCCCGATACCCAATAAAAACAGGAATAAAGGTCCACGGGTTCTCCATCTCTGTGCAGCCCCCTGCCCCTGTTCTTACTGGGGTAGCTAGCTATCTTCTCCGTTTCCTCCCTTTCCAATAAAGTCTCTTCCTAAGCTTGGTTCCTTTCAACCGTTACTGGTACTTGGTTTATGCTCCTGGTGAACAGCTCAGACAGCTCAGCAGTGGTGCTCTGTAACCCGGACGCAACAATTCTGAATCCTCAGCCTCAACTTCAGACTCAAAGAGTTCACAGAGCTGTAAAAACTAAATGTAGAATCGACCTTCAGTATTTCTTCTAGACAGAGGTGAGCAGGGCAGGGAGGGATCCCTTCCACGAAAGAAACCCCTGAGAGTTCCCACTCAGGCAGCCTTTGCGGACGGCCTCGCCCACACCTGCACCGCAGTAAGGAGAAAGAGCGACTGCTGCAGCGCGAGGAACTCCTAGTCAACCTCCGCGCAGGCCGCGATGCAGTCGGCTTGGGCTTTCAGGCGCCTGGGGCTCCTGGCCGCTCGCTTGGGAGTGAGACCAGAGCCAGGTGGGGCGGCCCTTCCTTCCCAGGGGGTTACTCCAGCGGTACGCGACCTTGCATTTCTCATCCTTCCGGCCGCCAGTCACCGCGCGCTAGGAGTTTCTGCGGGGCGCGGCGATTCTGCGCTCTTCGCGCTTCTGCCAGCTTCACCCCTAGAGTGCGCTGCTCGCCCCGAGGCCCCGCCCAGTCCCGAGGCCCCGCCCAGTCCCGAGGCCCCGCCCCGCCCCACGCCAAGGCAGCTTGTCCCTGCCTAGTACCCCAGACATCCCTACCCAGGGCTCAGACGTCTCCCCGCGGTCCCAGGTTCCGCCATCCGCCCCGGAATCAGTCCAGGGGCGCTCGGCCTCTGAAGCCTTGGATTTGATCGCCCGCGGTGCAGGTAAAAAACCCAGGAAGAAAGAAAAAGGGAAGTACTCTCCATTGTTCTCTTGATAGAGCAGTGTTCTACACTACTCGCAGCATCTCAGCTCCCACCCCAGAAGCCCTATAAGAGGAAAAATGTAAGTGGCGAAAATTCCTTTAAAATAATGGGAATACACGCGTGCAAGAGAGGCACGTGGATGCTGAAAATTCCCCAGAGGCCCATGTGATAAAGGTACGTAGGTAGTGCTGTTGTGAGGTGGTGGAAGGTTTAAGAAGATTTATAGGAGAACCTTAGGTCACCGAGGGGTGTACCGCTAAAGAAAACTGTGGGACCCCGATCCCGTGCTGTCTTTTTCTTTGTTTCCTGGTTCATGACGTGGCTGGTTTGCATCACCATGCACACTCAACATGACCTGTCACTCTCACAAGGGCCTGCAGATACAGAGCCACTTGATGGTAGACTGGGACCTCCAGAACCGAGAGCTGAAATAAACCTTTTCTCTTTGTAAGTGAACTGTCTCAGGTATTTCACTATAGTAAGGGGAAGTTGACACAGCATGGCAAACAGATATGTAGGAATCCAAGGGTAAGTTTTCCTGAAGAACAGAAGACCTGTTTTTCACACACCATTGTATTTTCTTCTTGCTGGGAGGAAAGCTGGACAAGGCAGAGCAATCCAAATCAACCAGTGTTGTTTACAGCATTGAACGGGGATTTACAAAATTAGAAGACTAAGGTGAAAAGAAAGGATCAAAAGAAAAATCAGAGTGTGAGCCTCGTCATTTTCCTCTGTTTGTCTTCATTAAAATCTACTAGTTTTTGGCATAACATTAATTGTTGCCTAGAGGTACACAAATTTTAAACCATATTTTACAAATCAGATTACTGACTCTTCTCCCACAATTTTTAAAATCAGAAATGAATGTTGAAAATAATCAAATTCTTTAGCATCTGTGGAAATGATACGATTTTTCTCCTTAACTTATCCATATAAGTTAGATTAATGGATTTCTTATTGAACTGTTTTTCCATTCGTGAGATGAATCTTAAATAACTAATCTGTGTTCTTTAAATATATGGATTTTTCTTTTTCTGAACTTTCATTGTGTTTGTATTTAGCTACTTGATTCGCAGGTACATTTGAATAAACGATGATTTTTTTTACTATAATATGATTTCAACAATATACAGATAAATACATGAGTAAATCTATATTCAAGAATTTTATTGTTTGTTTTTTCTAGAAAGTGAACTTTACTGAAGGATGAGAAATGGTAAATATAAACACAGCAAGAACTTTACTGAAACTTCCTATGTTTTGTGTATGTGTAATATTTTCTTAACCCTTCATTGAACTTTGTGGTCTACATATTTTTATTCTTTGTTACCCTAACAGTTACTGTTTGAATTAGTTAAAATGTATTGACTATAAAGCACATTGTTTGCTCATAAATCCTTTACCACTCATCTTTTTTTTTTTAAGCTGCTACTCTACTGCTAAATTTTGAAAACAAATACTAGAAATAATTGGGTGCTTCTTTGGCTGCATAGCCATAGAAGTTATGTAATATTGGATTAGGTACCCTATTGCTGAATTCAGTGGTTGCTACTTTTCTCCTTGAGTAGTTTACATTCTCAGTTTCTTTTTAAGTACTTAAAATTATTAATGTGATTAATTCATTCACCATTTTGGCAGACTTCTGCAGTCTCATGGTGAAAAAAGGGGCAAGAAATGTGAGGTCATTATCTATAACATTCTTCATTTCACAGTATGCCACCAGGGGGTTCAGAGGAGTGAGATCACTTACCTAACTCAAATTTTTAACTGAAAATGGAAGTGGAGGTGAAAGGAATGTAAGTATATAATTTTTTTATTTCTTTTGAAGAGAATGAAACAAATACAAAATAAAACAGAATGTTCAATCAAAACAAAACAAAGAATATGATACAAGACTTCAAAACAGAATAAAAATAAACCAATAATGGTTACCATGTTGCCCCTTGCTATCTTCAAAATAACTTCCCATACCATCAGGCATAGTAAAATCAAACACAACAAAACAGAATAAAACCAATCAAAACAAAACAATGAAAGCAATACAGGACTTCAAAACAAGACAGTTGAAATACTACAGTGGCTTACTTAATGCATCTTGTTATCTTCAAAGTAGCTGTTTATGTCATCATACGTAGTAAAAACAAACAAAACAAACTAGAATAGTCAATCAAAACAAAACAATGAATATGATATAAGACCTCAAAACAAGATGAAAGGAAATCAATAATGGCTACCATAATGCCTCTTGTTATCTTCAAAATAACTGCCCATACCCTCAGGTATAATACAATCAAATAAAACGGAATAGAATAAAACCAGTCAAAAGAAAACAATGTAAGCAATATAGGACTTCAAACAAGACTGTTGGAATACAACAGAGGCTACCATGATGCTTCTTATCTTCAAAGTAGCTGCTTATACCATCACACATAACAAAATCAAACAAAGCAAAATAGAATAAAATCAATCAAAAGAAAACAAGTAAAGCAATAAAGCCTTTGGAACAAGATAATAGGAAATCAATAATGACTGCTATAATCCATTTTGTTATTTTTGCAATAGCTGTCCATGCCATCAAATATAATAAAATCAAACATAACTAAACAATAAAACCAAGCTAAACAGAACCATGAGAACAACACAGGGCTTCAAAACAGAATTATAGATTAACAATGGCCATTGCCTCCCCCCTGTAGACATCTCCTCCCCTTTCACCTTCACAACCTCTATTTTGTATTTTGGATCCCACAAATTTCCCCAGTTTCTTATACTAGGGAGACAATACAATGTTCACACATGTGACTCTGAACCTTTTCACCCATGAGCATGCTCTCAAGTTGTATCCATTTACCTACAAGAGTTTCAAGGTTATCTTTCCTTATAGCTGAGTAGCTTTCCATTGTATAGAAATGCCATATCTTTCCTTTCCATTCTGCAGCTGATGGGCAAGCTACCCCTACTGTTTTTTTCTGATTCCCTGTCACATAGAGCATTGTTTTCTCTCCTTTGACTTTTAATCTATGAATTCCATTTTGAGTTAAATCTGTTTGTTGGATAAAGCATATTGATGGATCTTGTCTCCTGATTCACTCTACCTGTGTTTCTTTTTATTGGCAAATTGAAGCCGTCTACATTAATGGTTATGGCCAACATGCCTTGGCTCATCTCTGCCATGCTGTTTTCCTGCCACTGGCTGTGTACTTTTCCTCTCCATTCTATTGTCTGTTCCACTTGGTGATCCCCTTCTGCTGTTCTTCCTGGAACCATGGTCTTTTTTTTTAATCTCTTTCTAAAATGTCCTTCAGTATTCTTTGTAGGGTTGGTTTAGCAGTCATAAATTCCTTCAGTTGTTCTTTGTCATGGAAGTATCTTGTTTCTCCATTAATTTTGAAAGATAGTTTTGCAGGGTATATTAATCTGAGTTGGAAGTTGTTTTCTTTCAGGTCTTGAAATATTTCCCTCCAAGCTCTTCTTGACTTGATAGTTTGTGTTGAGAAGTCTGATAGGTTTTCCTTTATAGGTGATCTGTTTCTTTTCTTGAACAGCTTTTAATATTCTGTTCTTGTGTTGAATTTCTGGGATCTTGATTATTATATGTCTGGGGGTAGATTTACTTTGGTTATGGCTAGCTGGAGTTCTATACGCCTCATTTATCTGAATAGCATGTATTTCTCCCATGTTTGGGAAGTTTTCTGCTAATACTTCTGTAAATAGAACTTTTATGTCTTTTGTGTTGAGCCCTGCTTCTTCATTGATACCTGTCACTTGTAAATTATTTCGTTTTGCATCATCTTGCAGTCTTTGAATTGTTACTTCCTGGTTCCTCATTATTTTTAAGAGGTCTTTCCTTTCTTGATCACAAGCTGCACACCTGTCTTCAAGGTCTGAAAGTCTATCTTCAGTTTCTTTCAAGACATTTTCCCAGCTTTCAATGGAGATTTTCATTTCCTGGCTATTTCTTTGAATCTGTTTCATGCATTCAAAATCTCTCTTATATTGTTCATTCATGGTTTCCCTCATTTTCTTTTGCTCCTCTATTTTTTTTATCTATGTCTTCTTTAGAGAAGCTTAGCAATTCTTTTATTATGCTTTTCATTTCTTCTTCTACCTGAGATAGTATCTCTGTTCTAATTTCTTTTATAGCCTCATGGAATTGTCTCTTTACTTCAGTTGCCATCCCTGCAGAAACTTCAGGTGTGTGACTCCTGATCTCCTCCACATTTTCATCTCCTGGACTTGCTCTGTTTGTGTTGGAGTCCAGGGACTGCCTTGTTTCTTTGTCTTGACATTTTCCTGGGTTCTTCCAAACAAGCTGGTAGTGGGGTTTTGGGAACCTCCCACATTGGCTACAATTTCTCTGGAGCATGACTGTTTGGTTTTCCTGGTCAGTGCTGGCTACAGGTATCCAATGGTGGCCACTGGGTGCTCTGGTGCAGGCCTGCTTCTGTTTTTCCAGCCCTTGCTGGTTACCTGGGGTGGAAGCATCCCGAGGGCTGCTGGAATGCATGTGGAGCAGGGCCTTCCTCTGCCTTCCCTCTGAGCTGGTTACCAGGGAGCAGCAGCTCCCCTCAGGGATGTTAAAAACGTCCTGAGCTGATGGTGGAATTGGTGCAGGTCCCTAACAGGCTGCTGGCAAGGTCCCAATATGCACAGCTAGGTGAAATTTACTGTGCGTGCCTTCAGCTCGTGCCAGGCCCAGAGCTGCGGCTGCTACACTTGTAAGAATATAATTTTAAAAGTGAATCCATATATGTGAAAACACACGTGTATATGTTCATAGACATATAATTATATGTGTCAGTGTCTCAGCATAAATTTAGTAACAATTCCAATTTGATATTTTAGCCATACTTTAAATATATGATATTACTTATTGTTAGCATAAAAGCTTTTAACATTTCAGTAGGTGAATAGAATCTTTTATAATAAAAGCCCCTTGTGTAAATGCTTTTTTTTTTTAAGTCAGGAGACACATACTTCATGTTTTCTAACTTATAGATTTGTGAAGTTAAAATATCTCTTGCTATTGCTGCTCCAGTAAAATATCTTTCTGATCAAACAAAAAAAATGTGCCACATGTTTATTATATCTGTAGTTTGCATGTGAAATTTATGTTTGCCTATGGATGCTTTGTTATGGATTTTCACATCAGGTTAGTTATTCTTCCCTTTTAAAATTATTCTAGTTTAGCTTTTTCATCAAGTCATCCTCTTCTGAGTTCCATTTCTTTTTCTAATTTGATAAATTCTTAACTATTTTTTAAAGACTGCTGATACACCTTCTGACCCAGTCATGTAATCTTTCTTCAGCCTCTAATGAGATTTTTATCACTATTTACATATTTTTAAATGATGCTCTTTCATGAAAAATATCCTTGTAAAAATTGGTTTTGTGTTGTGTGTACACTGATTTATGTAATTAAAAACAAGTTAATTTCAGTGTTAAAGAAGTGAATGGATTTTTATATCATCTAAAATACTTATGAAAATTGAGTCATTGATGCTATTCAGACAATATTTTATACTCTGACCTTTACCATATAGTTATTGTCAACATCTGTGTCATTTGAACCTTCTTTGATTCATCAGGACAGTAAGTACTAGAAGAAGATATATTCCTCACTGTGTTTAAAACATTTAAATTCACTTCAGTACATCCACGTTCCCCATAAACATTGTTGTGTACTAATCTTTATCTTTTTCTTTCATTATGTTCTTAAACTAGATTCTTAGAAAGAAAATTAGTTCCAAACCAATGAGTCTCTCAAAGTTTTGTTCTTGAGAAGTTGTACCTATATGTACTCTCTCACTGAGTGGTTGAGAGAACTCTTGATATTTCTGGGTGTTTTCACCACTTGTGGGTATTTAAACATCCAGTACCATTAGAGCTACTGCTATGTAGAGAAAATGATTTTCACATTGATGTATAATCTTTATTTCAATTGTTTGTTTTAATTAAGAACTTGGAACATTTTTAATTTAGTAATTGAATATAAAGACATCAAACCTTATTAAATTAGATTGCTGCTCCATTAACTGAGATGTTTCTATAATATATTGTAAAATTTTCCTTATAGTATATCATAATGATTTTCAACAGATTTTGAATCACAAATAAGTAACATACAGATGAAAGCCATATGGAACAAATTTTCCCTTTTCTGCTTTGAGTTTTCTTTCTTTTGCTTCTGTATATTTTCTTATGATAAATTAGGCCTCATAAGAACCTGTAATTTTTCAGACTTTTTTTGTGTGGCTGTCATAGATTATAGGCATCAATTTCAGAGTTAGGGTGAGTTTCCAAATATAAGCATAACATAAATGTAGCCATTATTGAGGAGATGGAGCCTTTTCAGATTAAACTAGGCAAGTACTGTATGTAGATGGAGTCTGTTAAAATCAGGAAGAAAAAGATATTGCGCAGAAAATAACAGGGTATTTAATAAGAGTTGAACTTGATTTTATACTTATGAACTTTTTAGTGATATAGTCCCTTACTTCTCTATTATGATCCTATAAAATAAGTACCACTTTTGGGGCAGAAAAAGCTATATTCACATCCTGGCTCTCACACTTTCCATGTAACATTGAACAAATAACTGATATCTATTATCTTCTCTCAAATAAGTACAGTAACCTACTTCTTAAGGTTATTGAGAGACTTAAATATGATTATAAGTATAAAATTTTTGGCAGATATTTAATACCCAATAAATTTGGTTTCTATCTTCATTCATTTTCTTCTTGCATGTGCTGTTTAAGGGTTATCCTATAATCCTAGGGGATAAGAAATATTGGTATGAATTGTAACCAAATAGTGTTAAAATATAGTTATTACCTTATTTAAAAACCTCTTCAAAGAAGTATTGAGGCAACCATGTTTATGAATGTTTCACCACATCTAGAAGAACAGATTTACTGACAGAAGCTTTAAGTTGTGTTAATATGGTCAGATCAAGTGGCATATAGATAGTTTACAGAGCATTTTAGTTACCTTAAGAAGTTCTGATGGTATGGTCAAGGTGGGTTACAGTCCAAGGTAAAGAGAGCACTAAATTATTTTGCTTGATAAAATAGGGGAAATTTTGAATTTCTGAGTATATGGCTGGGGAAGGAAGGTGAGAAGGTTCGGAGATAAGAAGAGAGAAAAGGAGAGGCAGAGGGACAGGGAAGAGAAGCGGGAGGGGAGGCAGGGGAAGAGAGGAGAGAGGGAAAGACCAAGAGAGTAAGAGAGAGCCTTGTTCATGGCTGAAGAAGGAATGGGAGAGATGGCTTAATGAAGAAAATTGTCCAGTGAGATAATTTGAGAGCATCTAATAGTTAATAGTTTTTTCCTGTGCACGATAGTAATTTTAACTGCTACCTCTACACCACTTGAATTATTATTTACAAATCTGCAGTTGTAACTCTATGGTAAGAAATATTGTAGTGCATGTAAAATAATTTAAAATGTCATATACTAACCAGTCTTAAAGTTTCAACTGTACAACAGATTAGAAGGAAAACAGCACCTGAAAAAGAGATGAGAACAAGAAATAAAAAGAAATCAGAAATGGAATTGAAGTGAATTAAATATAGGATGGAAAATTGTGTTCCGAAGTGCTTATTTTTCTGTAGCCTCACCAATACTGGGTATTATATTGAAATAAATATTATCCATTTAATATTGGGGATTTAGAAAAATAGTAAAGTTAAATTTTTTCTTGTATTTATTGAACTTTTAAAATCTTATTTAATTGATTTAATAAACATTTATGGATGTTTACCATATTTCTAGACAATATAAATATAAAGATAAATGAGTTCTGGTCCCTGGCCTCATATCATATAATACAAAGGTAACATGGAAAAATTAATTAATAATGGTTATTTTAAGGCACATGCATAAGAGGGGTAGATGATGCAAAAAATAAAGATATATTGTGTGTATGTATCAACTCTCCATGATAAATGTAATCAATATGTACTAATAAAAAGAGATGTTCTTTTACTTGTTTACAGAAACGAAGTCATGTAATGAAAAGGGAGGTGTAATAAACTTTGTTTTGAGCAAATGATCTCATGGAATTTTATACACGTAGAGCTTTATGCCTTTATGAATTCTCTAGTTTATAGAAAGGTTTGAGGTTTCTTAAAAGACTTTGCCAATTCTTTACATTTGTAAGGTTTCTTTTTAATATGTGTTCTATGTTGATGAATAAGAGTTGAACTTGGATTGAAGCCTTTGCTACAATCTTTACATTGGTACCATTTCCATTACATATAAATTCAGTAGTGTCTAGTAAGATGTGAACATTGGTGGAAAACTTTGCTCCATTCTTTACATTTGTAGGTTTTCTCCCAAGGATAAATTCTCTGCTGTTGCTTAAAGTTTTTGTTTTCATTAAAGACTGCCACAAATCTTGATAGGATTTCTCCTTACTATGATTTTTCTGGTGTTAAGGCAGATGTGATCTTTGAGAAAAGGTTTTTCCACGTTCTTTGGATTGGTTGACTTTCTTTCCAGTATGACTTCTCTGGAGTTGACTGTGGTTTTTGTTTTAATTAGACTGCCATAACCATTACATTTATAAAATCGCACCTTAGTATGAATTATCTGATATCTAGTAAAAATAGAGATTGATTGAAAGACTTTGTAGGGTTTCTCATCAATATGAATTTTCCTACACTTAATAAAATTTGATATTGAATGAAAAACTTTGTCGTAATCTACACATTTCCATGGTTTTTCTTCAGGATGAATTCTCTAGTGTTGAGTAAATTATGAATAACTACTGAAAGTTTTGCCACATTCATTGTATTTGTAGGGTTTTTGTTCAGTATGTATTCTCTGGTGTTGAATAAATTATGAGGAACTATGGAAAGATTGCCACATCATAATACATGTATGATTTTTTTCCAGTATGAATTTTCTGCTGTTCACTAAGGTTTGTCTATTAATGAAAGGCTTTGTCACACATTTTACTTTGGAAAGATTTCTCTCCAGTATGAATTATCCAGCATTGAATAAGGACTGAGTTTTGGTTAAAGGCTCTGCCACAAGCTTCACATTGATCAGGTTAATCCAGAGTATGAATTCTCTGGTGTTGAGTAAGGCATGAAGTAAAGGCTATTCCACAATGTTTACATTTGTAGATTGTCATTCTGAAGTGCATTTTCTGGTGTTAAATTTTGAGCACTGACTAAAGACTTTTCCACATTTATCAATTTGGTAAATATTTTCTGGAAAATGAATACAGTGATATATACTTGGATCTGTGCCATGGCAAGTTTTTTTAAATCAATTTTATAGTGTTGATAGGTTTTTAGTCCAATATAAATATCTTGATAATTATGTAGCGTATATTCCTCAGTAAAAGTTTTCACATGATCCTTACGTATGTCATGTGTTTTCTATATATGTATCTGGATTTTGTTTAAGCATTAATGGAAGGATAAACAACATATCATATTTGTCATAATTATATATTTTGGCACTCAAATTATATATTTGTTGAGTGCAGCAAAATAAACCCTTTTTTTTTTTTTTTTGCAGCACTGGGGATTGAACTCACAACCTTACACTTGTCAGGTAGGCACTTAGGCCACTGAGCTAGATCCCTGGCCCTAATAAACCTTTTTTTAAAAAATATGTAAAACATTCATTTGTGTTCTCTGCTTCAGTAATTCTTATATAGATGTGTAGCTGCTCTCTCTTGACTATTTGTAATTTTAGGTTCTTCACTTTCTTCTGGAAAAGTGATGAGGTATGTTTTGGACCTCTTAATTGAAAAGTAGAACATGATGGTTGCTTTAGATGCTTCTAGAACACATCGATACTACTTTCCCAGTACTGTAATCAAGAGAAAATCAAAGACGTGATAGAGAATACTAGAAAATTTTCCCCAAAATATTTCTAGTCAGTCATTAGACTATACAGAAAATGTCTTTAATTTGTAGATTCTCAGGTCAGCTTTCAAGTATACAAAATTAAATCTAAAAAGGAGAAATTGTTTTAAAATTATAGGCAGCAAAATTGTATGCTACTGAATTTCACAAGTTACCCTAACTAGTCATTGAAAAATGTGTAATTCTTCAAGAAATAAGGACACAAAAAAGAAGAAAAAAAAACAGCATGAAAGTGTTCTCATTTGTACAGAAAAATTCTCTATTTATTTTCTTGAAAACAGGAATTTGAAACTCATTTATCCAAAATAGAAGCCCTGAAGTGATAATCTTTAAGAAGGATAAAAATTAAATATTGATAGTGAATTAGAAATTCTATGGAGACATTATTCTCACCCAGAAAGACTGGGATTGTCTAATTGTCTAAAATTGTATTCTTGTACAAATTCTGCTGAACAGCATCTAAGAATTCCCACTCTTCTAAAAAAAAAATCAGTAGCCACATCCTAGACTGTCAAGAATTTCTAAAACACCACATTTGCTCTGTGGTCATCAGCAGCTGTTAATTTGACACTCAATTCTTTGTTTTTCTTATCCCTCACTCCCCTCACCCTTGCTCTTCACTCCTTCCGACTTTTGGATCCCTTAGCATTTGCAAAAGCTTTATTTTCATCATCTTTTTTATTCTTCAATTCTTTTATCATCCCCTTTTCACCCCTTTCCCCCTCCACCATCTCTTCTTCCCCTATCCATTTGAAAAAGATCTCCCTAGATTGTATTTACCTGTCTTTTTCTATTTTTCACTCTATCTCTATCATTTAGGAGAAAACATGTGACATGTAAGCTTGTATGTCTAACTTTTTTAACATTATGTCCTTAGTTGCATCCATTTGACTATGAATCCCTCAAGTTTATATTTCTTTATAGCAAAGAAGTACTCTATTGTATATAAATACCACATATTCTTTGTCAGTTCATTTATTGATGGACATGCACATTGTTTCTATAATCTAGCTTTTATAAATTATGTTGCTATAGACATTGCTATGCATGGATCCCAGTAATATGTCCACTTTGACTCTTTTGGGAAGATACCTAGAAGGGGGATAACTGAGTCAAATGGAATATCTATTTTTAGTTTTTTGAGGATTCTCCACACTAATTTCCATAGTAGTTTTACTAGTTTACTTTCCCACAAACAATGTAGAAGAGTTCCTTTTTCATCACAACCTCACCAGTTATTATTATTTGGTTTATAGATGGTAACCATTCTTTCTGAAGCAACATTGTATCTCAATGCAGTTTTAATTTGCATTTCTCTAATGGCCAGAGATGTTGAACATTTTTTCATGTATTTATTGGCTATTTTTAATTCTTCTGAGAAGTGCCTGTTTATTTCCATTCCCCATTTTTTGACTGGGTTTTATTTTGAGGGGTATTAATTTTGAGTTCTTTATATATTCTACATATTAGTCCTCTATTGAAAGAATAGTTGGAAATTTTTTTCCTATTTTTTAATTTGTCTCTTCACTCAATTGGTTGTTTCCTTGACTGTACAAAACTTTTTAATTTTATGTGATCCCATTCATTGCTTCTTGATATTATTTCTTGTGCCATTGGAGTTCTGTTCTGAAAGTCCTTGCCTATTGCCTGTGTCTTCAAGGGTTTGACCTATTTTATATTCCAGAATTTTAAATGTTTCTAGTTTAACATTTAGATCTTTGTTCTATTTTGATGTTAGTTTAGTGGTGAAACATATGGGTCTAGACTCAATCTTTTCCATTTAGACATCCAGTTTTCCCTATACCATTTATTAAAGAGTGTATCTTTCCTCCAATGTATGTTTTCAGATTTTTGTCAAATAGCAGAATATACTCATGATTGTTTTTGCTTCCACTATTGTGTTTCAATTTATGCACATGCCTCTTTTTATGCCAATACCATGCTATTTTAATTATGGTAGCTTTGTAGTATAACTTCAAATCTGCAAATGTGATGTCTCCTACCTTTCTTTTGTTAGCCAGGATTGCTATTACTCTTTTGGGTCTACTTTAATTCCATATGAGTTTTAGGATTGTTTTCTCTAGATCTGTGAGAAGTGTTTTTATTGTTTTGCTTGGGATTATGCTAAGTCTATATATCAGTTTTGGAAGTACAGTAAGTCCTTGACATAGGAATGAATTTCATTCTGGAAGAACTTTTGTAAATTGGATTCATTTGTAAGACTGATAGAGTGACTTTATTGGCATACTAGACTTCACATGTTTCATGATCTTGCCCTTGTTCTTTAGAATTGTTCCAATGGTGGAACAATTCATGCTATAAAGGAGAGCAATGTCTATCATCTTTTTGCCTTGGTCCAATCTCTCAATTTTTGCTTTTGTTTCCATAGTGCTTTGTGCTTCCTAGCAGTCCCCTCCACATCACCACTGCATTTTGTTTTGCTTAAGGTCATCCTGGGTTCTTATTGGGCACGGTGCTACTGTACGTCATCACACTATGCAGCAAGCAAACAACAGCACAAATGTGACAATGCTGGGCAGACATGTGAGCTACTTCTGTGATTTGTTTGCATCTACGAATGTTTATAATGTGAGGTCTGATCTTATCTGTGAAGTTTGCATTTGAACGTTTGTGAGTTAAGGACTTACTGTATAATCATGTGGAGTATGTTAGTTCTACCTACCCAGGAATATAGGATATCTTTCCATTTTCTAATATCCTCCTTAATTTGCTTTTCCAGAGTGATGTAATTTTCATTGTAAAGGTCATACACTTACTTTAGTTAGGTTAATTCCAAAGTATTTATTTGTCTTGATGCTATTATGAATAGCATTATTTTCCTAATTTATTTCTCACCGAGTTCATTATCAGTTTATAGGAATGTTATTGATTTTTTGGTATTTATTTTGTATCTTGCTACATTGTTGAATTTGGTTATTAATTCTAGGAGTCTTTTGATGGAGTTTTTTGGGGGGCTTTTGTAAGTACAGATTATGCCATCTGCAAATAATTATACATTGACTTCATCTTTTCCTATATGTATCCCATTTATTTCTTTACCTTGCCTGATTGCTTTGGATAATGTTTCTGGATTGTGTTGAACAGGAATGGTGATAGTGGACATCACTCTCTTATTCCTGATTTTTTTTGTGTGTGGTGCTGGGGATCAAACTCAGAGCGTTGTGCATGCATGTGAGAACTCTACCACTGAATCACATCCCCAGCCCTTGTTCCTGATTTCAGAGGGAAAGCTTTCAGTTTTTCCCCTCTTAAAATGATTTGGCAGTATGTTGGCATATGATATGTGTTTTATGGGGTTAAATATAATATTAAATATGGTATAAAATACATTTGTATGATGAATATAGAAGTTAGTGGGAAATCATTTTTAAAAATTCATTACACTGAAAGATTGCTTTAAATACTAAAATGTTTTACTTAAAAATGTGAAAAGATGTAACTTAGGAAGAAAGTAGTGCATCTGGCACCATAGTTCATAGAAACAGCATCAAAATTTGATCCCTTAATGTAATTATAATATTCTTTATTAATATAAGTTATGGGCTTTCTGTGTGTCATCGGTATGCATTCCTGGAATTGTTAAATACTTTCATTTCCATCATATATTTTTCAGCCTCCTCAATTCTGTAGGTTTCTTTTCCCAAATATTGTGAGATGAAAACATCTTTGTGCTCACAATGTAATAATGCCTAATGATTCTTCCTGAAAAATATCCAGTAGAAAAGGCAGTTATTTTTGGTGACTGCAGACATTTAGGCCAAGTGTCTCTAGTAAGTAGTGACTTTAGTAAAAGTAAAAACAGTCAGGTGCCTGTGAATCACATCTAGCACTTGTTAAGTATGTGCCACTAGTGAACATTCCCCCAGGTGTTCTGTGGAATACAGGCTCTGTTCTCCTCTACACAGGTGACCATATAGTGGCTATTCTGCCAGTCAATATCTCATAAAATCAGCAGATACAACACTCTCAGATGGATAAATTCACAAGACTGATGTCTTAGCTACTTTCCTCTCATTTCTGGGGCAAAATACCCAACACCCAAGATTAAAGAGGGAAAAGTCTATTTAGCTCACAGTTTGTGGAGGTTTCAGTCTGTAATCAGCTGGCTCCAAGGCAAGATGACATGGTTGAGGGGCAACCATTCATGGTGGTGGAAGACACCAAAAGCAACAAGAGCAAAAAGGGGAAGGAGAAAGCCTCTTTTTGTCCCCTTATATTGTATGTAGGCCATCACCCTAGGGCAAGTGTAACATTCATACTATCTCCCTACCCACCTCTTGCACAGGCTGAGGACATTTACAATATGAGGACCCTGATCCCTTGCTGAGTCAAGCTGGAAAGCTGTAACTGTTTCCTGAGGTGAGGGCCTGAAAATAAGAGGTCCAGGTTTAACAAGCTGTCTTTGAAAAGTCCCACCTGCAATTCAGTGACCACAGGAGACACCTAAAGACTCATGCACATCCTTTTAATGCAAAAGGCATTTGGTCCATTTGCCAGAGCTGTCAAAGTCCTAACAATTTCAGTGTTGCTGAAAAGTCAAAGTCTCAAGACTCCTCTGAGTTGTAAGGGAATCTTAGCTTTGAGCCTGTGTACAAATTAAAATTAAACACTTCCAACATTCAGTGACACAGGGCAAATATTTTCATTCCAAAAGTTACAAAAAGGAGAATACAAAGGAATGAGACCAAAGCAAGCCCAAAATCTGGGAGGGCAAACTACACTGAATCCTGGAGTTCCAAGTGCATCTGAGGAAATCTGAGGCAGGCTGTGGCAAGATGTAAACTCCAAAGGGTCTGGGTTGATCCACCCTGTTATGGTTGATACATTGTGTCAATTTGAGAAGTTTAGAAGTTTAAGTGAGGGACTCAGCATGCAGCCAGGGCCCCTCCTTTGTAAACATCCTCATCCTGTGCAAGAGGAGGGCAAGGAGATTTTGTGAGTGCTACCCCCACCCTGGAGAGGGGGTGGCCTGTATAGAATATAGGGGATGGAAAGAGACTTACTCTTTCCACACTTTTCCTGTTGTTGGTTTGTTGTCTTCTGCCGTCTTGAAGTGTTGCCCCTGTGCCATGCTACCCTGCCTTGGAGCCAGCTGATTACAGACTGAAGCTGCCACAAAATGTGAACTATAAAAACCTTTCTTTCCTTCATTTTGGGTGTCAGGTATTTTGTCCCAGGAACAAGAGAAAAGTAACCAAAGGACCTACTTCCAAAATATTAAACTTCTTCCTCTTTATACATATATAAGTTTATTTTTCTTTTCAGTAAGGAGAACTATCAAGCACAGGTAGGCTTCTAAATTCTGAGGTGAGATTTGGAATTACTAGATGTAAATGGTTCTTCTTATTTAGATATTAATTACTATTTTGACAGCACATATGTAATAGGTTGTTAATGCTTTGTTGGACACGAGGGACCTATTTTCTTTCACTTTGCAAGCCTCAGTGGACATTTAGTGATATGGTCATATTTTGGATTAGCTGAAAAAGAAAATATTTTTCTATTTTATATATGTTAGATAAATTTTCTCTGTCAACACATGTGGCATTAATCATCATATGTCAAATTGAATGGGTTAAGAAACATATCAGATAAATAAAGCTCAATTCTAGGTGTTTCTGTTAATGGGTGACATGATGGCCATCAAACTGAGAAGAGAAGACTCATTCCTGATGTGGGAGGTACAGACCAATAGGTTTGCAACCTGGATGGAATAAAAAGAGGAGGAAGTGTGGCTATTTTGAAGCGCTCCAGTCTTCCTCAGTGGATGAGCTGTGTGCTGTTACTGCCTTTGGGTATTGGCCTCTAGGTGTCCAGTTTCTTTGCTTTTCCAATGAAGATTGACATCTATGACTCTTCAGTGAGATTACTGACCTACAGCTTTGGAATGGCATTGCATTCCTGAAGCCTCTTGGTCTGCAGCAGTACCTACTGGATCCCCTGGCTCTCCAGCATGTAGGCCATTGTGGATGCTTCTGTTTCTGATTCTATAAGTTGGTCTGACAAATTGAATAATTATACATT
Organism: Cuniculus paca; assembly: GCA_004365215.1. NCBI lineage: Eukaryota > Metazoa > Chordata > Mammalia > Rodentia > Cuniculidae > Cuniculus > Cuniculus paca. Next base: position 374 of record RJWT010017587.1, on the reverse strand, counting down.
TTTCTAATTAATTCTGTTCTTCCTGAGAATCCTCGTAAATATAGATTCTGATGCCAGGAGTGGTTCTAGAAAAACAGAATTTTAAGAATGCAGTTTTGTAATTGGTTTAGTTATTCTAGAATTAGTTCTCTAATTTGATGAGACCTACAGTTGCCATGGCTCTTTAGGTCCCATGATGTATACAGAATATTGATACTCCATGGTTTGACTTAAAGTAATTGCAACATAGATCAATTTGACTATCCTAATCCACCATTTCTGGGATGTAAGAAATTTTAAGACTATAATAATATTTTTGAACATTTTTGGAAGAGCAAGTAACATGACACTGGCTGGTTGCACATAGCATCTCTGGACAAATTAGTTAAGATATC
>RJWT010017586.1:0-19284 GCA_004365215.1 Cuniculus paca | reverse complement strand
AAAAAAAAATCTTTCTTCTAAGACAAGCTCTTGGACTCAGATTTTCTCCTACTTGACACAGATGCCACCAAACACATTTATTTCTTATCTATCCTTTTGATTATTCCAAGATAGGCTGAGGAATTGGCTTTATTTTTCCTTTTCCATTCAAGTATCCTTGAATTTCAGTGTGCTGATTTGATGTTTTATCTCTATTAGGTTAGAATTGAAGAAAATTAAAGGCAAAGTCGAACATCAATCCCTTTTACCACCCTTGGATGATAAAAGAGGAAAGGGTACAGCCTGGAGCAGACATTTAAAAAAAGGAAATTATCGATCAGTTTCAGGGTTCTGTTTCTCTTCTTGTGAGTCCGGACTGGGTTTCATGCTTACTCAGATTTTTTTTCCTGCTATATCAGCATATACATGTGTCGCCTTCTTCACTTACAGTCTGAGTATGTGAGATGAATTATTAACGATCCCCAAAAGTACTGTTTTTGGTAATTTCCTGCTACTACTAGCTCCCTTTGTTTCACTGTATGTCTAATTAAGAATCCAAAAGCCTGATGCAGGCAACCGGTTAATATCAAAGTCATCTAGGTATGATTCCTGGGTCCATGGAGATGCTCTGTCTTGTCACTCATAAAATGGTTTTAATAGTGCCTATTTCATAGTAAGTGCTTAGTAAACATTATCATGTGCTAATTGTACCTCTACCTTCAGAAGGCCCCCAAACACCACTAAGCTTACTACAATTTCATGAATTTTAAGTCTGTACTTGGTATCCCTCTTGGTCTTTTTTCCTGTCTTCTCGGCCTCTGCCCTTAGAAGTCCCCTCTCTGGCATTCTCCTTTTCTTCCATGGCTGGACCATCTATTCTTGCAACTTCAACTTTTACCCAATATTCCACTGCTTCACCAATTTTAGTTGCCAGGTTTGGCTCCTCTTCCGAGCTTCCCGACTACAGTTCCAGCTACCTAGCAAATGACTCTTCACTCCTCTCACATTCTTCAATGTCGACATGCCAGATCCAAAATTCATTATGGTTCTCTATCTTTTGGGAGAAATGAGGATCTCCACTGTTTAGCAAAGCACATGCTTGTGGGACAGATAATCCAAAGGTTAATAGAATACCAGCATGTGAGCACATCCTATTTTAATGCAAACACTGCTCTGTGCTCAGAATTGAACTCCTCTAGAACCTTTCCCACGCATGTCGCTCATACTCAGCAGTACTGGCCAGTACAGTGCAGTCATGATTTGGAACCACCATTGTTTTTTTTCTTTGAATAATTCCAAATTTTATTGGGTCCACTATTTCAGAACATTTTTTCCTTCCCTCTGAGCTATATTTAATTTGCCATTTGGGACACTGTCTTAGAAAAACTTCAAGGGCTATACTTACATTTCAAAATCACCTTTAAAAGTTAACCAACCCATGCTATCGGTTACACTGACTGGTAACTCAATAGCACTCTAAAAAACAAGATAAAATATATGTTAAACAACCATCTTCCCCCCAAAGTCTTCAATATTTTAAAAATAACTATCCAATCTTTTCAATTTATTATTGGAAGACTATCCTTTTACTCCCTGAAAAAGGTAGTTAAGCTTGTGGAAGCTACGAGGATTTGACAGACTGCCACTTACATCTTAGGAGGAAAATCTCATTATGTTAAAATTTCAAAACTCAGTGGCTTTCTGTGTGTTTCCCCATTAAATGTAACAGATCACAAAACCTTGAAATAACAAGCGTAACAGGTGGCTCCACTGTACATTCACAGCCCATGCCCTTTAGTTAGATAAGACTTTCTACACTACAACGAGTCTGACAAAAATATGACAATTTGCTCTGGCTATGCCAAATGCATTGAACATCCTTTGTGTAATGAAGGTGTCACTTGAGTACTGTGATGCACTTGGAAGGCTGATCTGGAATGAGATTATCATTTTTTTAGGTTTCCAAAATATGCTGCTAGTTTGGTCAATGCCTATTAACTTTCATCTCACAAGGACAACTTACATCAATTTCCAGGTAAAAAAAATTTTGAAAACGGTGCTTATAGAAAGTTAATGTCACATCTACCACCTGGCATTGAAATGGTCCATTGTAACGATGGATCTAGTCATTTAACCACACAGGTTAAATGGACATTTCCTGAATGCAGCAGGAATCAGCACACTCTCCAGAGTTTGTAAAGACAAAGCTAGTCATTGATGGCCTATTCTTCTTCCCTAAAATATAGAAACAAAAGAAAACAGAAAGCTGACTGCATTTTGGCCAGTTACTACCAGACTATATATCATGCAAAACTACATAGATCTTTTATTAAAGTTTTTGCACATCAAAAAAAATTACCAACAGAGTGAAAAGACAACCTACAGAGTAGGAAAAAAATTTAGCCAATTGTCCTTCAAAGGACTTCAATGTAGAACATATAAAGAATTCAAAAAACTCAAAGCCCCCAAATACAAAGACCCAACCCAAAAATGGGCATCTGAGATGAATACACACTTCTAAGATGAAACACAAATGGCAAATAAATACATGAAGAAATGTTCAACAGCGCTGGTCATTCGAGAGATGCAAATTAAAACAACACTGAGATTTCACCTCACTCTGGAAAGAATGGTTATCATCAAGAAATCAACCAATAACAAACGCTGGAGGAGTTGTGGGGAAAAAGAAACCCTTCTCCACTATCTGTGAGAGTGCAGACTGGTGCAACCACTGTGGAAATCAGTATGAATATTCCTCAAAATGCTAGGAGTAGAGGTTCCATTCGAATCAGCTACTCCCCTTCTGGGTATCTTTCCAGGCAAATTAAAAACATCATACCGCAGCAATATATGTGCACCCATGTTTATAGCAGAACAATTTGTAATAGCTAAATCTTGGAAACAACCCCGATATCCATCAATTGAGGAATGGATTAAAAATCTATGGTATTGTTATACAATTGACTACTACTCAGCCATAAGGAAGGATAAACTGGAAACTTTTAAAGGTAAATGGATGCAACTTGAGACCATACTTATATGTGAAATAAATCAGACTCATGTGTGTAAACATTGCTTTGTCTCCCTGGCGTGAGAAACTTTTGAAAGAGTAAATAAGGTCTAGAACGTACAAAGATATTGTGAAATGGGACGTAATTGCTTAAAAAGAAAAAGGAACTAAGAGAAGGAAAGGCGAAAGAAAGAAAGGGAAAAGGGAGAAAAATGCAAGGTAGCAATAATATTAGTGTCTCTTAGTTCACTGAAAAGGAAAGTTCTTGCTAATATTGATTAGAGAATTTTTTGTGGCCATATCTTATACTCTGAGTAACTACTCTGAAGATGACAATATGCAATGTATTAACTATTGTTATTCTATTATTTTGTTAAAACATTTTGTTAACCTTTTTATTCCCCCCTTCCCCCTTATTAACCTTTTTTAAATAAAATTTTAAAAAACTGTATGGATCTTGATTTTGTATGTCCACTGTATGCTTTAGATAATATTTTTCCTTATTCAGCAAATCTGATCACTATATTTCCCAATATTTCATAGAGATTCTCATCCAGTTTTGCTGCAAATCAGTTCTCAATGTCTGACTGTGTTTCCTCATTTTGGTGGAATTCTTACACTGTTACTTCTTACACTTGTTTCATTTTCATGAGGTTTCTGTAATTTTTGCTTTTTTATTCTTACGCACTTTTCAGTTTTCATTTACTTGGCCCTGATTTGGTCAGATCCATGAGTTTCCTGAACACAAACTACTACTAGAGGAAGGAGGAATTAACCCCTAAAAGGTCAAGTGCAAAGCATATGCAAACCCTCTCCAAGGTCCCATGACAAAGTCATTTGGGGAAATTCACACTAAGAGGGAAAGCGATGCAAAGTTAGAACAAATACTTCAAAAGGAGTTTGGTTTCAAATGGAATCCTGACCTCACATCCAAATCCATCAGAAAACAAAGCTGATTTCTACAATGGGACCTATCTTAGTCTCCAGTTCTTTCCTAATAGGAATGTTTTATAAGAATTCTTTTTCTAGAAAAACTCATTTTAAATTGGTTGCCTTTTTTCATGATTGGTAAGAACTTTAAAATTCCTCAGCTCTTAACATCTTCATACAGAGCCTTATATAGGTTCTCCTTCTAAACCTGTGAAGATGATGGCATACAAAGTCCTCTATACAAATATTGTTTTATAGACCCCTCTTAGAAAAGTGACCCAACTACCTCCTTCGTTTATTTATTTTTCTCTCATACAAGCTGAAGCAATCAGCAGCTCAAAACATTTGTTTGCTACTATAGTCATCTAGTCTCAACAATCTTTATCTCCAGAGACAAACTCCTTTTCCTGTTGTATTACAATATTCAAGCACATCAATGTTTCTACATTTTTCTAAGTGAGCTTATCAAAAGAAATAAAGGGGATAGATAGAGCTAATCAACACAAATGGTCAAATACAATAAACCATCTCTGAAAATTGACTTTAATGAGCTTCTTGCAGTTTCCTTCAAAGGGAAATTAAGACCACTGAGTCACAAAGCTTATCACTGACTCATTTCTTAGTGTTTCCTATATAGAGGTTAAGCCTTGCACTGACCTCTCCCATAGGCTTTGTATACCCCTTCTCTTGACCAGGAAAAAAAAATCAACTTTCTTGCCAGCCTCAACTTTCTCTTTCCACAGACAGCTGGCATGAAGTGAATGACAGCTCTCTACCTGAGCGCAAACTTAACAGTCTCCTCATAAATTCCTGGTCTGCACAAAATTCTCAAGTTATATCTGTGAAGAAAGGGTTTATATCATCTTTACATCTCTTTAAACAGTGAATGAAGTCCTTGTTTGTAAGAATAAAATAACATTTGACCTTTCAGAAAATAACAAGACTTACTTTTCTGGTACCATCAAAGATTTATTTGTATCACTCATAACCAATACAATGAAATGATAAGCAAAAGGAATTACTGAGTATCTTCAATGGAGAGCAACACACTGTATGGAACACGTTCTTTGAGGTTCTCTGAGGTTTTTTGCTGTCTTTGAAACGATTAATTTAAGTTTTAGATGACTAAAAGTAAAGCAAAACAAGTGTTGTCTGCAGATCTGCAAAGTGAATTCTGTTCCTTGGAGGTTCAGGTAATTTCCCTTTCCCCTCCCCTTAGAAAAGCCAGTTTCAGATCCACTGTAAATTCATCTCACGTTTCTTTATTCAAGTTCATGCTTTTCTTGTGAATGGTTATGACACTTGTCTGGCCCTCTCATGAGTAATAAGACAAACAAAATCGTTAATACATAGTCATTTTATGCCTTTATGACAGTCATAACTAGCTATTTTCTTTAAAGATTATCATTTAAACTAAGACAAATAATTCCCAAAGCTATTAATAAGGACAATTTAAATCTCATTACAACAAACTCCAAAAAATATTTTATGGCTAACAGAAATTTCTCTGCACTGAATATTGGTTAAATAAATGGGTTAGAAAATCTACTCTATGGTCTTTGGTGGTGATATATTTACTGTACTGGGATTTCGTCTGGAACATACATGTGAACCTCTCTGTGGAAGACATAATATATGAGTGCTACAATTTAACAAGAAGCAAAATGATTAAATTAAGCTACACTAAAGAGCTGGAAAAAAGTGGAAACTATCATTGGGGACTCACCAATCTCCTACATGAATGTTATTTATAGTAATTTAACACCCTTGATGGAAGAGGGTTACTTGAGAACATCAGTCCCATTCTCAGACCTGGCAACAACCGGCTTTTTTTAACACCATTCTTCTCCTACAATACACAAATTCACAGTGGAATTACCATCAAAGCCAAAAACAGCTAAAAATATGTCTGCTTGAAAGTGCTTATGGAAAGTAGCTAATATCATATCCTTTAAAATGATCACAACCCTTTCCAAAAGTGACAGCTTTTTCTCCCTCTTCTGCCCTTTTTCTTGATAAAATGTAATTTTTAGGTCTCACAGAACAAAAGATCAACACTGAATTTCTTTTGCACCCTAGAAATTGAGTGAACAAAAAGTATTGTTTTAACAACTAAATAACAATTTACTAAGTTCTCATCCTTTACTTGCACTGATTTGTAATTTAGCAAAGAATGTTTTATGGCACTGTTCAAATATATGTAACAGAGGCCCAAAGCAGTTCATATTAATGAATCCATCCTTTCCTTGCCAACAAAAGAGTGAAAATTCCTATCTTCCCAGAAAGACAATGTTTCTTCTCTGAAAAGTTTTCAAAGATTTTAGGTTTTATAGATCTTTCCTGTATACTGATATGTAGCTACAGTTCTCTAATTTGAATAATCTAATGGCCAAAACTAGCGTTCTTAGAAACTAAGTTGAGCTTTAAGCAAATGGTCAGCTTTTAAAAAGAAGTATCATGGGAGCAAATACTCAGTTTTTATTAATTTCAATTTCAGTTTCCTTCCTCTAATCAGACTTTATAAAATTTCATTTTTTATTCCCAAAAGCAACCAAAATATTTAACAAGTAAAAAGAAAAAAGCTTAGTCCAATTCGTTTCATTATCATGGATCTACAGGTGGCATGAAGAAATAGCTGATATAATACTCCTGAAACCTGAAAGCTTTTGGAAATTAACTGTAGGGTAGAAATGGAATCAAATCCCACAATTTGATTATTAGGACTAAGCCTGTATTGCTGAGTGGGGGACAAGAAGGAACAGTGGCTGTCTTTATGTTGCAGTCCCAGTAGGGGAAGGAGAAATCCAGATGAACTGTGTGTCAGACGTGATCTATTATTGAATATCATGTTTATGGTACCTCTTCCACCACTAATTCAGCAAAAATTAAATAGAACTATCAATGTAGTAGAGAAGGAGGGCATTAGAAATCATCTAGCAACCTTTATGCAATTTGTAGTAAAGGATTCTTATACAATATCATATAGATTAGAATATGTGGCATGTACTAAACACACATGTAGGGACCACAGACTTATGAACAGGTTATAGGCTCTAACAGGTTATTGGTCCTATGTTTGGCTCACAAAAGCCTACAATCAACAGAAAGACTTAAAAGCCAGACAGACAAATTTTTAAGATAATTAGAGAGAAAATTTTGCAAAGGCATACAGGTCAGTATGTTCTACCATCCACAGAACGACTTTGGAAACAGAACACCATTTGTAAGGCTGCTTCCTGAGGGCTATTTCTGAGATATGGAAATCAGCCTCCTCTGTTCTTCACTATGTTGCTGAATTCCAAGAACTTCAAACCTTCTGCTGTGACAAGAAGAGCAGCCTTTGATTGAAGGCCAGTTGCACACAACTGACCAGAGTTGGAAGTTTCAGGTATTAGGACAGACGGCATGAATATTTATGGAAACTCTGGTTTGATAAACTTTACCCAAGAGCAACCTAAATATACCAAAAAATCATTGTAGGAAATCATGTCTTGATCGCAGTCCAACTATGCCCTTTATTCTTTATCTCAGAATTCTTGAGTCATTGATCTGAATGGGGGTTCTATCCCTAGTGAAGTTGCACAGGGGTACAGAGTTAGGAAAAGACCTATCCTCTTCCCACCCATCTTTTTGAGTTTCCCCTGAAAGAACTAGAACCATAGTCAGAGATCCTAAATATGAGTCCTCCATACCATCCATGTACTGATCATAAGCTCCCCTGTGGCATGCACTCTGGTATTATTTTTGCAGCCTTAATCCATAGGTAAAAGCTAGTTGTACTGAGGTACTTTAATGTTTGTTACACTTGTCACTTTCCACATCTAAATCGGGGTATGTCTTCCAAAAAAAACACAGATACATAATAATTGGTTCAATGAACTGGTATTATACTTAACCATAATGTCCAACACTCTTCTTACAGAAAATGTATCATGATTTCAAAGAACTTGCTGAAAGCTATATTTCATAGTTAAGAAATAGTCACATACTCATGAGCAAATACAAATCTACAAAACCAATATACAAGACATGGTAATATTCAACAAGGCAGCTGATTCCATGCCTGAGTCATAGGCTTGGTCTCAGTATTTTCTAAGTACCCCTTGTGCATTCTAAAGTGATTTACCTGGTTTACATACAAATAATGTTTGGTATTGTGTATTTTAATTACATATGTTTATTTCTATACATGGTAAAAAGAAATATTTCATGATAGCAATTAAGAAGTTAAATCACCAAGGTAACTGAATAGTTTGTTCACACCTATTAATAGTCTTTGAAAACCCTATGCAAGCATTCTTCAGTATCAAAATCTATGATGTTGCTGAAATCCAACAGCAAAGGACAGCATACTTCCTGCATCTATTAAGCCCCCGAGTTTCAGAGGCTAGAAAGTTAAGGCAGATCCATTATAAAAGGCATCTTGATGTATTTTAAGTGTTAAACTTGAACTATTTGCTCAACTATATTTTTGTTCAGTATTAAAAAATTACTTTTCTCCTCAGAGCAATGAACTGTTCTGGAAATATTCTGACAAAAATGCTAAAAGGTGCTGGAGTTCCGGGCGACGTCTGGAGCTTAAGGTTCTCTGTGAGGAGTCCATACATATGGCCTGCATCTAGGGTGGAACCAGCCAAGCGGAAGTAAAACCAACAGGATTCTTGGGTGTGCTACCATAGCGGCAATGGCAGGTAAACTCAGTACTTGTCCTATATATAGAAACAATTTTAAAAATCAACAAAGTGTTCAGGAAAAACTGTGGGAGATAAAGACTAGTGATTCTAAATGTTACCCTGCCCCCCCCCACCACACACACACTCAGGAAGCCACAAAACAGCACGTTAATTTCACACAGGAATGCTGTCATTTCTCCAGTAGGTAGCAATCTACTTTACTTGGGAAAAGCAAACAGCAGAAAAGCAGAAGGAAGTCTTTTCAGTTGATCTCTCAATGACAAGAGCTACTGGTTTCAAAGATATGAATAGGAATTTTTAAAAAAGAAAATATTGATGATGTGGGAAAGATCAGTTCTAAAAGAGAAATGTTTTTCAAAGGAAAATACACAAAACTTCACGACGCAACTGAAAATGGAACAAACAGCAGCACGAACAAAGGGCAAATAGAGGCAATGATCAAGACATAGGAGGAAAATAAATCCAGAGGAAATGGAAAAAGCAAGATGGGTAAAAACAGACATAGATGCGGGGGGCTCATGAGTACTGAAGGGGAAAATGAAATTATCTTGAAGTGAAAACAGAAGATCTGAAAGGGGACTAACCACCAAGTAGTGGAAAATGCCCACAAGCAGGTGTGGCTGTGCAGGGAAGCCATGGCTGGTGGTTAACTAAGCGCAAAGTAACTCAGGTTCAGCTGCTCTCAGAAATACCTTTTCAAAACCCAACTTAAATTCACCTTTCAGAATGTCATTTAATACACCAAAATTGTTATAAGTAAGAAGAACACTATGTATTTTTCAAGGACATAATTTTACAATAGCATTTCAAACCTAAGATGTTTCTTCACATATCCATTTAGAATTCAGACTTTCCAGCACAGCATAATTTTTCTTCAGCCTCAGACAGAAAATTCCTAACAGAAAGTAGGCATTGCGTGCCACAGCCCAGTGAATTATCATTCAGGAAATAATTTACTAAAGGTATTGTAATGTAAAACTGAACCAAATGTAAAACAAAATTACATGAAGAGCAAAGACCACTGAGCTAGTAGTCCACAGAGGAACCAGCTTTTCTCAGTTTGTATTTGGCAGGCCTTACTGACTGGGACCATGCTGCAGGACTTTCCCCAAAGATTAGCAAAAGCAGAACAACAGTACAGAAGACAGAAAGCAGCACAGACACTTAACATGGTGCCCTGGAAATTAAAAGAAGCAGTCAAACAAACTGAAGTTCATAGGCTAAAATAAGGATGTATGTTCACCTCCTTCCATTTACACTTGATTTAAACAAAACAGTCACCCAACCTAGAACAACTCCATGAAAACAAAAACAAAGAAAAATCCTGTGATCTGGATACAGTTGCATGATTCTCAAAATTTTTAGAGTCAAGCTTCCATTCACCAAGAGCTTTGGTTTACAAAGGAACTTTAAGAGAAAGCAGATGTAACCTAAAATACAATGGCTGCAGTACATGCTGTAATTCATCTGGTATTAGAAACAACAAACCGCAGTCTGCAGGGGACTCATTTGCAATCTTGATCTGCTTAAGGCTAAGTATGGATAGCATAAAAGATGCTACAAGAAGAGTATTTTCACATTCAAAGTCCCTTTGTGGACAAACCCACCCCCACCCCAGCAATGTTTCCAAGGTAAACAATTCCTGCTTGGAAATTAGAGCTCCGGTACAATGTTGCAAACACACATGTGCACACGGGCACACACACATATTCCTGACAAGTTTGTCCTTAAAACTCACATAGTACAGGGGCCACAGAAAAAGCTTACACATTCTAGAGGTACCCTAGGCTCCCCAAGGAGGACTACCCACCCTAGACACGAGATGGTCCTTTGGCTCCCTGCAGTGTGGGGCATATCTTGAGCAGAGGCTGCCAACCTCTGGCTTGCAAAGAAATCAGAATAAAACTGTGAGAGATCATGTAATTCTATCCACGAGAAGACGCCTACTTTAAAACAGATACAATTTTTTTAAACAATATGCAACCAAAGATACTTTAATCCCGTGACAAACTGTTACAGACCCTCACATTTTCAGGGTTAGGATTATCCCATTTGCTGATGGAATTTACTACATTTATTTGGAATAAAAAAGTATCTCTTATTTGCAGTGAAAATAAGCACTTCCTCTCACAGTTATTCACTCTAAATTCCCAATGCACTATTTTTGGTCAGACAAGGGGTGTGAGGAGACTAGAGGCTTTTATTAAAGCAACATTAGATACAACTATGTTATAGCTGTAAGTGCACACTGCTCCATCTGGCAGTAAAATAAAAAGGAAAAAAAATTAGTGGTCAGTAACTGTGATTTTCACACTGCTATTATTAGACTTTTACTGTTGAGTTTAGTCTTTTTATACATTTAATACTCCAAATTAGCTTTAAAATTGGTGACAGATGAAAGAGAAACAAAAATTAAATTACATTAAATAATTTTTATGCAGAGATATCATCTACTACTGTACTGTCAATTTTAATAAAGAAAAAAAAAGAAAAATAGAGGGGGGAAGGAAATGATAGGAAAAAGAAAAAGGAAAGGAAAGGGAAAAGTTTAGTAACAAAAGTCTTTGTTTGCCATACATTAAGATACATCACAAAGTTTAAGAGACAAATGGAGACCAGAAATTCTGGAAGAATAAGAAGCAAGGGAAAGAAAAGTGTATGTATATACTTCATGCATATTTTCCAAGTTGGTTAATGAGAGAAGTCACATCGTGAATCTGTGAGAAAGAACAGATTATCTAGAAACTGATGCTGGGAAAACTGACTCATTTGATAGACATAAAACTGGATCTCTAACTTTCACTATATACAAAAATAAATTCCAGATGGAAGGAAGGTCGACAGGAGAAGGGTAAAATCTATTAGACAAAAAAGACATGATAACCTCGCGACACTGGCTTTGGGGAGCTCACCAGAGGCAGTCTAAATGCCTTGGAGCAGGGAAGACGCAGCAGAGCAAAATGCAGAACCCCAACCTTTCCACTTTTTCCAGACTGCTCAGCTATTCAGCTATCATAGTGTACCCACCTGTGATAAGCACAGAGAAAGTCAGCACAGCGCTCTCTAGAGTAAGAGCCTGGTCCCTGCCACATACATCCTCAGTCTGTGGAACCAGCCCTGGGTCACTGACCTCTACACAGGTGAGGTTGCCTTCATCTGCTTTTGGAGGCTGACTGTACTTTCTTTTCTTCGTAGCTGTGTGTGCAAGTGCATGATGAAGTAAATGTTATTCCCTCACAGTAGCAAAACAATGCCTGCCACTGTGTTTTTGAAAATGTCCCTCAATATACAGAATAGGTATATTCTCAGAAAGCACCAAAACTAATTCCACGACCAATCGTGCTCCTAAAATGCTCAGTGGAAGACATGGACATCAGAGGAAGATTTTACAAGACAAGAAGAGAGAGAAAAATCCAGCAGCCAAAGAAGGGTAAAGATGCTAGAAGAAATTTTTTCTTTTATTCATCATCCATTGTTAAGGTGCCATTGAACTGCTGCTAAGACAGGGTCTGACAGAATTCAAAGAGGACTCTCTCTAGAGGGAGAAAGAGCTGAGAAAGTCCTGGCTGTTAACTGGGCTTGACATTCAGATACTTCCACAAAGAGCTTTCTCAAATGGATATCTGAACTCATAAAGCTGGGCATATTTGACATTGGGAAACTGCAAATATTTTTAATGCTACCAATAAAAGCTGATTTTAAAAAGCCCAAGTTTTTATGTTTAAATATCAGTAAGTCCGTAATAGTGAAATGTTACACCATAGATGTCTTTTATACATTCTTATACCATTGAGAAATATCTCAGACTTGGGACTATAATTAAAATGGGATGTTTTTTGTTTTTGCCATTTCCTATCCTTAGCTGAAGAGATATAAAAGAAAGACCACAACATTCAATTTTACATCCAAAAGGAAAGGTATTAAGAGCTTATGTTAAATTGGGGGGAAGCTTACTGTAGAAAAGTTTACAACAGTTTCCATCTCAACAGTTTTCTCCCTATAGGCTTGTTATATGTATAGTCTCAATTCCTAAATGCATTATTAGGTCACCTAAAAATACTGAGCCTATGGCTTTTGTTCTGAAGTATGTGCGGATGGCTATCTGCTGCAGGCACTTTATAAAACAAAGGAATGAAACTGGACTTTATCTCTCATACACAAAATCCAAAGTTTTGATGATTCAACAAAAGAAAATTACAATATAAGTGGGGCATATGTTCTGACTAGCAGTAAGCAACAGTTGCTTTTGGGCTAAATTATTTCCTGTGCCTTGAACTATTCTCTAACAGTATTGATCAATTTGCCTTAATAATGAAATAATACGTATCTTAACTGATAGTAGTTACATCTCCAACAAACACATACACATGAAATAGTTCTCCATGGACATGTACTTCATAAATATAAAACATTCTAGGTATTATTAATGAGGGAGTTGGCTAGATTGTAAGGAAATCTATAGCTGACAGTTTTTCATACCTGTGTTTATTATTAGTTTTTCATACCTGTGCTTATTATTTATCAGTAACATCTCAAAATCAATACATATAGCATCTTATGCTGTCAGACATACTAGAATCACACAAAAAGACAAGAAGAAAATGGCTGTGATCAATGTTTCAGTTAACTGTACCGTTTACATTAGAATCACTTTACTACTACAGAAAAAAAAAAGATTTCAGAATATGTTACAGGAATGGACATTTAAAAACAGAAGAAAACATTATCCACTGATGAAGGCTCATGACCTAATTATCTGCTAAATATTCCATCAGTCAATACTGTCACAGTGGCAAACTTCAACATTAATTTCGGAAGGCTAGTGCAAACCATAGCAAGACTTTGCCAGGGAAGAACACAAACACAATACACTAATCAGCTATGTTCAAGGAGAACCCTTCATGTCAGAAGGGCTTCAGAAACAATAAAGACTGATTTCAACTAAAAAGCTTCGGATTTTCCGAAGGTAAGTCTTAATTAACAAAACTGTCATTTGAAAGTAGCAACAGCTCGCATTTTGAAAGTAGCAACAACAAGGCATTTTGTTTCAAAATTCTTCCACTCAATAGATTTTATGGACAAAAGTATAATATATAACATCTAGCAAGCAGAATTTTTTACCTACTGCATTTTGATTGTAAGATCCTCATTTCAACACTCACAAAGCAGTGACATCTTAAAACTGACAGCCACTGCATCTGATAGTCTTGTTGCAGTCAGGCCATAGCTCCTTGTACATGCACACACTGGACACAGAGGTCCAACTTATTTCTTGTGCCAAAACAAACGTAAAAGAGCACTTAAGAATTTTAAATACTTCCAATGACAAAAAAGCACTGTGTCATCTTTAAATTGCATTTTTTCTTCCTTAGTGCTATATTTCTAAAATCGATGAAATTTTAGAGTCTACAAAACAGTATAAAAAATATAACCCAGACAAACAGTACTTGCCATGGCTGGAGATTCAAACTGTCCAAGAAACTAAGCATAAAGCTTCCCTACTGGCTATGTGGGTCCCACACAACAGAATCCCACTTTTCTTACCAGGCTTCTCTCTCACTAGCTACTTTGCTTGTTCCTACAGTTAGGAATAAACCACTCATGATGGCTTTAGCACTTCCTTCATCTACCTGCCTTAGCATTTGCTAATATGCTCTGAAGACTCATTATCCTTGCACTGTTCTAAATAGGACTTCAAAACTTTTTCTAACCTTTGCACCTAGATTTATTCTTACTCCCACTCTATGAAACACCTCACATGACCTGTCTCTAAAAACCCTATTTGAAAAGTTATATGCTGAAGAACTGATGTTGGAATTTATTTGAAAATACGTCATAGGTATTTCAGAAACAGAGGTTTGAAATACATACTTTTTTAACCTATTCTAGTAACATTATAGTTTGGGTGGATGCTTTCTAAAAGTCACATTTGAACAGTTACACTAAAATTAATTGGATGCTGAAGTTTGAACATGTTTCCCAAATTTTAAGTGCTGAAAACTTAATCCCCACATGGATATCTTGATTGTATTTGGAGGTAGGGCCTTGGGAGGTTAAGTAGGATTATGCAAAATCATGAAGGTGGGACTTCCACCTCGGGACTGTCAGCTTTGTAAGAAGAGGTACATATGAGCCGACAAGACTGCTCTCTTCCCAAGTGAGGCTGCAGCAACATCAGTTGTCAGATCCATAAGCCAAGTAACTATTTTGTAAGTTACCCAGTCTCAAGCATTTTGTTATAGCAAAACAAAACACACTGGGACATTGGAAAGTTATTACATATAACAAAAAATGTGATGAATTTTCATTAGTTACACTGGTTATTCTATTTCTGCTCATTTGTTTTTGCTATACATTCAGACCCAAAGGAGGAGACATGGCAAATATCAGTGAAGGCTTTACTGGAAGTTGTACAGAAATAACAATGTGCTCTGCAGAAATACAGTAAAGGATGATATAAATGGTTTTGGCAGCCAGTAGAATTTATACTTCTTAATTATAAATAGAGTATAACAGAAAACCACCAGGAACACAGGAAGATAACCTTAAGGAAGCATTCTGTTCTCTAAATCAAACAGACCAGTATTCAGCACCTACTAAACAATGTGGACTCAGGATACAAAGAAAAAAATGTCAACGATCAGTTTCCACCCTTAAAATTTAACACATACTAATTTTCAAAAAACATCCACATAAAATGAATTAAATGGATAGCAATCCATGTGACCATAAGCAAAAAGCTTATGTTTAGAAATTCTGATTTCTTTGGAATCTCTTCCTCCATAAATTTACTTTAACTGAATTTTTATTTTGAGAGGTCTTCTTCATTAGCTCAAAGATTTTTTAGGGATTTAAAAAATCCTGGGGGAGGGCTGAGGATTTAGCTCAGCAGCCTAAGCGCCTGCCTGGCAAGCACAAGGTTATGAGTTCGATCCCCAGTGCCACTCCTGGGGGAACTGGAAGGACCTCTGATTATGTAGGCTATGGTTCTTGACAGTGGTTCCCAAAGTGGCCTCACTAGGAAGCTTGTTGTAAATGAAAATTCTCAGGCCCCACCCGAAAACCACTAAATTGGACTCCAAGGGTGGGGTGCAGAAATGTACTTTGACAAATTTCCCAGGTACTTCTGATGTACACTAAGTTTGAGAAGCACTAACAGAATACAGTTCCCTACATGTTCCACAGAAACCAAGAACCTGTACAAGATTATTCAGCCAAAAAGAACCCAAATGGAGCTAAAACATGGGTTTTCTGTTGCCCACATACTCCTCCACCATGCCAGAAAATATACGTGCCAACCTTTATCAACATATAATTTTGGTCCATGTGTAAAAGCTCAGAGAAAAAAGTATTGGGTTGAGGTTTTTTTCTTGTCCCCTTACTCCCATTTTTAAAACCTGAACTTCGCTGGAGAGTAAGATACTTAGAAATTACCATTATTTCTCAAGACATTATTAGTGTAACTTGGGCTTAAATTTCAATATATAATGTATTATCAAGGTACAGTACATATTAGACTTAATGCTGTACATTTATATCTTTATTATATGCCTGCTCCACTAGGGCAAGAATTCTGTCTGCTTTCTTTACTTCTGCATCCAGTGCCTAAAAAAGCGGTGGTGAGCCTATTAAAACAAAAGATGCTAGTGTCTTTTGTTCTACACTAAAATCTCAGTATTCAGGTTTAACTGCAGTGTTGGCATGTTGCAATAAATAAGTGGGCTTCGGGTTGCAGTCTGAGCACTAGTTCTACAAGATTTACCATCGCTGGTCTATAACACTGACTGGCACGCAGGAGCTGTTCAAGTCACTCAGTTAAAGAGAGTGAATGAATGAATTTAAATTTGACAGGTATTATCACTTAAATATGCCTTTCATGCAACTACATCATAACTTACAAGAAACTCAGAATGAAATACTTTTTGAAGCCACCTCCCCTAGAACGATGTAATGTGCCCTATGTGTCTTAACAGTTGAAATTTTTTTTCCATAAAGGGCCAAGTGACAAACACCTAAAGCTGTGTAGGATATCTGGTCTCTGTCTCAACTACTTGAGCTCTACAACATGAAAAGCAACCATAGGAAACCTGTAAATGGTGGTGGACAATGTCAGATTCCAATAAAATTTGATTTATAGAAACAGGAGTGGCCTGCTGAATGTAGTTTGCTAATAATCCCTGATCCCAACAAAGCACACAGCTATTACTCGTTTTATTTTTGAAGACTAAGTTGACATACATAGATGAAAGCTATTCACAGCCTTCAGACATCTATTTTTAAAGAGAGCACATACTGTTTACCTTATTTAAAATGTATGCTCCCTAAGAAAATGACTATGAAGTTGTGGATCTTATCATCACTTACTTCATTGATTCTTTCATTCATCTTCCTTAAACTGGTCAAACTGAAAATGTGATGCAGGGATCAAATTCATTCCTGTATCTTTTTAAGATTTTTTAATACAGAGATATAATGAAGATGGATATTAAGGAGAGGCTGCCTTTGTCACTTCTTTTACATCATAAGATTCAGGGGCAATGAAGACAGTAGTTGAAATGATCATGATTTTATGAAAGGCAAGTTTATTCTGGCACCCCAAGGCTGAAGTTAATATTCTCCACAGCCTCCAAAGAGGCTTTAATAACAAACAAATATATCACTTTATATTTCTCTTTCTATAAAAGAATATTTCCTTTGAGATTACAGCCACGGAAAGACAGACCTGGCTCGACCACCACACTGTGTGGTCTGTGAACCTCAGCAGCTGACAAGCACAGGATAAATCACTCAGTTTCTCTTGCTGGGGAGAATGTGCTTTGGAAAAGATAGGAAAGGAGAAAGCCAAAGGCTGAATGTCGCCCTCTGAAGTACAACTCTGTTCCCAGAATCATGGCTATTGTTACTGGCATTCACTTTTCTGAGAGTATGAATTATTTCACTGTTGCTGACATATCAGCTGACTTCGAATTTTTTCTTCAGTGAGTTTTATGAACTCAGAACAGACTTTTTCTCTCCATCTCTTTTACTATATGGAATCACTGAGAATGCTGATGAATATACACTATACTAAAAACAATGACTTAGTGTATATTTATCCTCCTTTAGGAAAGGGAAAGAATGTCTCCATCTCCACTCCCACTCCTGTAAGATGATTCACACAAAGAAACAAAAGGACTAGATTTGATAGACACTTGGTCATCATCAATGGGTGGCCATCACATTTCTTAGTTTTCTTAGCTGTAAAGCTAAAAATAGCTACTTATACATTGTCTTCCTTTTGCTGATCATATCTTTGCCAAATTTTAGTTAAGGAAAGAGGTGGGTATTTTTCTCGTCTTTGTGCCATTTGGCAGAAGTAATAAACAAGCAAATAGTAAGAGATGTCTTTGTTGTCTAAAATATTGAAGATAGGCTACATGAAATAATCTTGATGAAAATATCTGTAAACTGTGAAGCACCTCACAAAAGTTAATCTGTTTTATTTCATTATTTTGAGGCTTTGTCCACTCTAAATTATAACATTTGCTGCATCTGGGTCACGTTTTATGGATGTAAACAAAGCAAAAAAGTTTCCGTAGGGAAAAAATTCTCAAGAATAAATGGGTTAACATCTTAATGACTTTTAACCAACTTTCTGAGGCACTGCTCAAATGGAGGCCAAACTAACTTGCTACAAAAATATGACAAAGGAATCATCCCTAGATGGCTCCAAGAAACAACAAAAAAAGAACCTGGACATAAGTTTTCCCACTTCTCCCTCTCCTTTGCCCATCTCTCTTGCATGTGGTAATGTATAAACAGAATTATGGAATATGTAAAAATATATAGACTAGGACTGCAAGATATAAAGTAGGAAAAATAGAATAAAGACTGGGATCCCCAGAGATTTCCACTTAGTAACCTCTGGGTCATGTGGTTATGTCAGGTTATGTGACGAAATGTACTGCAAGTTCCAGATGAAATTAAGGCTGCTAATCAGTAGATCTTAAAATGCAGAGATTATCCATGTGGATCTAACATAGCTAGAAGGGTCCTTAAAGGGAGAAAAGAGAAGCAGAAGCAGGAGGTAGGAGTGACAGAAGGGCATCTGACTACAGACACAGGGCTTTGAAGATGGGAGAATTTGGGACTATGAGTTAAGAATGTGGGTGGCCTCTTGGAGCTGGGAAAGGCAAGCACAGAGATTGTCCCCGAGAGTTCACGGAAGAGACACTGTCCTGAGGACAGTGGTTTTAGCCAAGTGATACCCATGTTGACATTCTGATCTACAAAAAATATAATAAGGCAAATGGATATGATCAAAATAGATTACATGCATTGAAACCCATTATTTCATAAAATTTATTTCATAAAATCAATGGGCACTAATAGTAAAAGAGAAAACACCAAAAAATATATCTGTATGAGTTTAAGACACTAAGATTATAGTCATCTGCTACTATACTAGAAACCCAGTACACTTAGCTATTTCTGATATATTCACTCTTAGGGAACCTATTGAAGGAATATTATTAGTCATCATCCTCATTTTACAGATAAAGATACTGCTGCAAAATGTGTCAATAACTTGCCCAAGGTTACAGACCCAGTGTTCAACCCAGGAAATCAGGCTCCAGAGCCTAAACTCTTACGTGGTGTCTTGGTTACTTTCTCTTCTTGCTGAGACAAATA
>RJWT010017585.1:0-19281 GCA_004365215.1 Cuniculus paca | reverse complement strand
CATGACATTTTATGTGGTGAAAACCTACTCAGCTATAAAGGAAGATAACCTCAAGGCTCTTGTAGGTGGATGGAGGCAACTTGAGATCATGCTTATGGGGGAAATAGTTCAGTCATGTGGGTGAATTTCACGTTGTCTCCCTAGTATAACAAAGTAAAGGAGTTGGTGGGATCAAAAATGCACAATACATACTGGGAAAGTCAAAGGGGAGGAATAATCTAAAAAGGGAAAGAAGTGACCACTGTTAATCTATGATCATGATTTGAAATTCATATTGTCTTCAGTGTTCTGGTGAGTCTTCTTTTATTCTGATTTGTTTCATTTTATTATACTTGATGTCATGGACAGCTATTTTAAAGAAAACAAAATATATAATTGCAGCCATCCAGGATTTCCTATTATCTTGTTTTGAAACCCTGTATTACTTTCATTGTTTTGTTTTGATTGATTTTACTCTGTTCTGTGTTATTTGATTGTACTATGTCTGAAGGTGTAGGCAACCATTCTGAAGATAACAACGAGCATTATGCTAGCCACTGCTGTTTTGCTAGTATCTTGAAGTTCTTTATGGATTACATTGTTTTGCTTTGTTTGTGTAATGGTTTTATTCTGTTCTATTTTGTTTGATTTTATTTACCCCTGATGGTATGGGCAGTTATACTGAAGATAACAAGAGACATTATGGTGGCCATTATTGATTGCATTTTACCCTGTAAAAATCACGTACCATGTACATTGTTTTGTTGTGATTAATTCTACTCTGTTTTATTTTGTTAGGTTGTATTCTTTTCAAAAAAAGAAATGTGCTCTGATAATAAAAAGAAGCAAAGTAAAATGACAGAAAATTATGTAAAAAAAAAAACCAATGCATCATGACCATCATGACCATCATTTCCTATGCGTTATTATCATTAGGATCAATTAGAAACTTCCTAACAAAGTCTTCCATTAATTTCTCCCTGAGAGATGAGCTTACCATCCCAGTTGACAATCTTTCTGAAAATTCAGATCCTGATGGTATCATTGGGAGATATCATTGGAAACTTTTCCCCTTAAATTCTTGAAAGTGTCCTGAGAACCATCATACTTTGGCTAGTTTCTGGCCCATAGTACTTTGACACTATCAATTTTAAGATGAATCTCTATTTTAGAGACTTGAAAACATGTACTTTAGCACTAGTGGAGTAGATGAGGTATGTTAGTGAATGTCAGATTTGCAGTGGACAAAAACTGGGCTCATCCTGTGCTTCTGGTTTGTCACCATGAAGACACACTTGTGCTTTCAAAGAAGTTGACCAATAGACTAGTATCTACCTACTACCTGCATATTACAAGCAGCAGTGTTATTAGAATCCTGGAATTCATGAGACACTTCTTATTTAACATTTAAAATTCTACTATTCTCGAACTAGATCATCAATTGTATTGGCTGCTAAATGAGGAATTGTATGTAGTATGTACATTACAATATTCAGAACAAAGAAATGGTGAAAGGAAACTCCAACTTGAATTCTTTGCTTTTATTTGCCTTACTTTTTTTTTTTCAGTACCAGGGATCGAACTCACAACCTCACACTTGTGAGGCAGGCACTTAGGCCGCTGAGCTAAATCCCCAGCCCATTTGCCTTACTTTTATGTGTGGTAGCTTAATGTATCACAGAACATAAAACTACAGTATTGTACTATGCGGTGCAATCAGTAAAACTTAAAGTAGTATGTAAACAAGGCATACTATACAAAAAAGATACTGAGGCTCTGGAAGGAAGGTCCACAAAACTGTACCAAAAAATGGATGTTAAATCTGAGTGCAAGGTTGTAAAGTTCAAATAGCGCACCTTGGTTATAAGTCTGAACATTCATTAAACAGCTAGCTCATTAAAGAATATTTGTGCCAACACACTCCTCACTCTCACGTCTCTTCTCACCGAGCACTCAAAGGTTGACAGTGTGCGTCTCTAAAGTTTCTCCTTCTTATTTGCTAGGAGATATACAGCTCTCTCCACTTTTGGATTTGTAAATACTGTACAGTTGGTTTTACTTAATCTGTTTCAAAGAAGGGTTTGGTGGTACAAGCCAACAATCCCAGCACTCAGGAGGCTGTGGCAGGGACATCACTATGAGTTAGAGGCCAGCCTGGGCTACAAAGTGAGCTCAAGCCCAGCCTGAACTGCATAGCAAGACCCTGTCTCAAAAAGATGTAGAAAACCTGTTCAGAAAGCTTTCTCTTCTATGTTCTCACTCTCTCATCGGAGCCTCACCTTTCTCAACAGGGCTCTCGGGGCAGTGCCCATTTTGGTATAAATACACTGGTCAGACAAGGAGCAAAGGAAGTTTCCTGAGAAAGAGAAAGTACTTTGTGCAAGCCAGAGGCTTAGACATCAAGCTGTCCACTAGGGTTAGAGGGTCCCTGTCACAGTGTGCTGTAAAGATGCAGATCTCCTGACAGTTTGTTAATGCAGGAGTAGAATTTATAACTATTCTTCCAAAAGAACTCTTGCCAGCAAAGCAGAAACAAGAAAAACACTATCTGCAGTGTTGTTCAGGAGACCATAATTCATCAAAATTTTTGAGAATGAAGATAGTAATGGAAAAGAGTTCCTGGAAAGTTTGCTCTGGAGTATGACAAAACATCTGAGATGAGTGACTTACAAGTAGGAGGCATTATTTTGTCACACGGTTGAGAGGTTCAGTCCTTATCTCTGAGGCTGTGGCAGAGTAGTGTCATGGTGAAAGCATGTATCCAAGTAAATGGGACAATTCAGGCATCTGGAATCAAACAGACAAAAGGTGGAGTGGGTCCCACTTCGTCCTAAAGACCTTACATTACTCTACTAAGTCACTTCTCTGCATGGTTACACCTGAAATATTCCCATGGTGAAAACCAGTTCTTCAACACATTCACCTTGAGGGTTTCCTAGATCCAACACACAGCAAACACATTAATAGAATAAAACAGAACTACCTGATAATCTGAAAGTGTCTAAGGAGTATTTGTCTACACCAATGCTACTCAAGATAAAATAACTTAATACAATAGTAAAAAAAAGAATCAGCTTAGACTACAAAGGACCTCCATAAAAATCTCAGATAAACTAAGTTTTCCTAAATGTTAGGTACTTTCTCCATGATTGGAAACAGGATAAGGCTGTTCTCTCTTTTACTTCTATTCCACATTGCACTAGAATCTATAGCCATGACCATTCACAAATAGATCAATATAACACATCTATGTTATAAAAGAATAAGTGCAACTATCATCATTCTTTGATCCACTATTTTGGGTATGGGATTTCCCAAGAAATCCCCTGACATAGTATTAAAACTAAAGAATGAGCTCATGAAGTAGTCTAATAAAATGCCAATATATAAAAAATTAACTGTATCTTCATATTAGCAATTAGCAAACTAGAATTAAAATAGGCACTTCATTTAAACTAGCACCTCAAGAGAAATAGTAATAAAATATCATAATAGCTATGCATCTCAAAGTTATAAAATGTTTAAAAGAAAAAAGTCCTCAATATATGAAGCATAAAGAACTTCACCTTCATAGATCACAGTGTTACACAATCTGATTTTTTTTTTTGGTACTGGGAATCGAACTCATGACCTCATACTTGCTAGGATGATGCCACTAAGCTCAATGCTCTGCCCCATTCAGAGTGTTTGATATATTGGAAATATTTCCCAAATATTTTTGTACATTCAATGAAATATATTTATCAGAAAAAGTCTCTAAAATTTCCAGTTGACATTTTTTAATTGGCAGTTTCTAAAATTCAATTAGAAATGTCAAGAAAATATTGATTTTAAAAAGGACAAAGAAGAAGAAGTACTTTCCTCATATTGTTTTCAACACATTCTGGAAATGTTAGTGACCAAGATATTTTGTATTAGCATAAAGGTAAACATACAGATAAATAGAGCAGAAATCGGAGTTCAAGTAATTAACCCTGGAGCAGTGCATGTTGACATATGTCTATAATCCCAGTACTCCAGAGGCTAAGGCACAGGGATCAACCATTTGAGACCACATAGGCTACATAGTAAGTTGACAGCTAGCCTGGACCGTCTCTAAATCAATCAGTCAATCAATCAATCTTAAATGTAAGAACAATTCTAAAATGATTGCACAAATATTTCAAAGGTAACAAATTTTTTTGGCTAAGACCCGTGGATACCCACAGGCAAATTGAACTCCTCCCTCTTGAAATACACTTATTGATCCAAAATGCACCATAGATCTCAGCGCAGGAGCTAATCTACAAAACTTGTAAAAGAGAAAAATACAGTGAATTCTCATAGCCTTATGTTACATAATGATTTCTTACCATTTTCTTCTATAATATTTCCAATACAAGAAGAGACAAGAGAATAAAGTAAACATTGTCTGAATTTAAAACTTTCAGTATTTTAAGTGAAATCTTAGAAAAGACAACTCAATGATCAGACAAAATATTTAGAAACCAAGTGGGTCATGAGAGTGTTTTTTTCCAGACTATATTAAGGAGTTTTTAATCAATCATAAAAAGCCAAACATCCAATAAATGGAGACATTATTTGAATAGACATATCTCTAAAGAAACTTTAAACATGACCAGTAAGCACATGAAAAGGTTCCTCGAACTTTTAGAGACTTATTCAAACCTACAACACTAACATAAAATATACTAATCTCAAAAGCATGTTACTAAGTGAAAGAATTATGTTATAAAACACTATGTAGGGTGAAATTTCATTTATAGGAATAGGTGAAAATAATCACTCAATGAAAGTTTCAGTAGTTTCTCGTGGTAGATAAGAGAGTAAACTTGAGTAAATAAAATGCAAGGCATTTCTATAGGGGAGTGAAAAAATGCCTGAGCACTGTAATGGCATATGCATAATGCTGTTTTTGAAATTTTTACTAAATTTTATAGCACAAAATATGAATCTTAATATATGCTAAATAAAATATTTAATAGGCTAAGTGATCACTGGGGTGAAATAAAAATATAAATGCATCAAATAACTTAGTGGAAGGCAGTGGGAGAAAATATGACTGAACTAAATAAATTAAGGAGATGGAGATTCTAAATTTAAAGAACTTTTTTATAAGCACTGTGTAACTTTGTAAGACTGTTTCACATGATCGAGTGGACTGATAATCCTGAATCAAGTTTGCCTGTAGTTTTTTGACTCCAGTGGTAAAGTTCAATGAAACCATGTTTCTCACTAGTATATAACAGGTAGATAATTGGGAATGGGAGCCCTGATGAATGTAGTACATGGTTAGACCATGTGGTCTTGGGGAGTTCATGGATGACTTCACATATCTATGTACACATGTGGACTTGAGCAGAAATATTTATGAGATGTTTATTTATATGTATGAGTTGATAGAAATAATTTTCTTCTTTCCTCTGTCAGTGAAAGAGGAAGCTGACTGGACTCACAGGACTCAAATGAACTCACGCTGTAGGAGCAGAGAATATTCACTGTGTCCAGATATCTGATTCTGACACTAGTTCCCAATAAAAGGAATGAGGACTTAAGACATGGAGGAAAAGATTCATAGGGAAACGCTGTCCTTGGAGAGTGAAGCAGTGCCATATAGTAATAAAACGCTATGCAAAACCACAAACAACCAATGAAAGAAACAAATCTGAATGATAATGATGTGGATATTTCACAATTTGAACAGGAGTCAAATGAAACACTGGAAGCAATAGCCAACACTGAACCCCTCCATCCAAAAAAACTGAGCAAAATATAAAGCATCAAAAGTGAGGTGTACAGAAAATCAGGATATAGCTGGGCTTGGTGGCTCACACCTGTAATCGCAGCACTTGGGAGGAGAGACAGGAGGATCATTGCAAATTTGAGAGCAGACTTGGTTAAAAAGTGAGCTCAAGCCCAGCCTGAACTGTATAGCAAGACCCTTTCTCAAAAAAACCAAACACACACACACACAAAAAAAGAAAATCAGGATTATATATTTGCATCCTAAGTGTGTGCATAAATCCTCTGTAAATGGAGAACTGTCAAACTACCAATCGGAAAGAATTTGAAATAATTTAAAAAATATTGTCTATAAAGATTTGTAAGATAAGTCCCTACTACTAAAGCACATGCTTTGCAGAGCATATCACTTCATCTCAGAAAACAGAGAGAGGGTGATACACACAGTGTCTGCATTGAACCCCATTGGACAGTTTGAGGGCAGCATGTCCACGTCCTGTGAGCCCCACACTGCCACCTGAGCTCATTAGGCAGCCTCTCTCTTTGTCTCCTAACTATGTCCACCAATGAAAATGCTACTTCACCATCTGGTCATCTGAGTAGATTGAAGAACAAGGGGGAAGACAGTACAGAAATGAGGTGGCATACAATAGAAGTTGACGTGGAGATGAGAAAAGCTAAAAAGGATGGGCAGATGCTAAAAAGGAGAAGTGTATTCTTGTTTCCTGATGATGCCACTGGGCCAATGTAGGAAAACTACAGCAACTAGGATACTCGCTGTGAATCAGTACCTCGATGACGCTGTCAAAGAGTAAATAGCAACAATCTGGAAAGCCAGCCTCAAGCTACTCAAGCTTCATGAAAACTGATTTCTCATGAAAACTGATTTCTCATGATAAACAGCATACCCCCTTTACAGTTGACATAATCCAGGCTACCTCGCGTCCAAAATGTGTGTCCTTCCTAGGCAGAACTGACTGTAGCACCATTCTGTTTGGGTATGCTTGGGGACTCACTAGCAGTGCTTCTGTGCCATCAGAGCAGATCAGCGCTGTGGTGGATGGATGCTGGATGGCAGCATTTGATTTGCCCTTGGCATCTCACCCTGCTCCCATCAGTGAATTAGCTGTGTAGGTTCTAGAAATCATCACAGGTAATGGTCCAGTTCATTGTGAGTTGGTTATCAAATATGGTGCAGTCCACCTGCTCTTGACTGCTCTTGGATTTCCTGATATGTCATCTTTAGTAGTGGTTGCTTACATACTCTTACTTGGACAATTTCGCACCTTTTTAAAAATGAGAATCATGCACCTTCCCATTAGATGTTATTGAGCAAATTCTTCCTACTGTGGTTTATCTGCTGCAACAAAGGGATCATAAAGTATTATTGGATGCCTACTGGACTATTTCTCACCTTACCAAAGGTCCAAAGGAATGCACTTACATGGTTGAAGAACAGGAGCTGTGGTCCAGCTGGTGAAGCTTCCAGGATCTAATGAATTGCCAGTTCTGACTCCCACACCAAGAGCCATAGGGAATATTGTCACTGAAACAGATGAACAGAGTCAGATTGTGATAGATGCAGGAACACTTGCTCACCTACCCCAGATATTCAGAAGGAAGCTACACAGACACTGTCAAACATCGCAATTAGTTGCCAGGACTGGATTCAGCAAGCTGTAAACCACAGATTAATCCCATAACTCTTCAGAGTTTTTTAAGACCCAAAAGGAAGCTGTGTGGGCTCAGACCAACTATACAAGAGGCGGGACAGTGGAACAGACTGCCTACCTTGCTCATTGTGATATGGTAGAACCAGTGATGAATTTAACTGCAAAAGATATAAAAATTATCCAGGCCATTCTTTCTGAATGCCATTTTGAATATCTTTCAGGCTGCTGAGAAAGCTGATGAAACTGGAGAACTCAGTATAATGATCACAGAACTTGGGAACTTGGACGATACTGAAGCTCTGCCCAACCATGGAAATGAATCGTGTCCAAGGCCTCATTAAACTTGACCGAGAAGTGTTTCCCGTAAGAGGGAGCTGAAGGTCAAAATGTTGTGCCAGTACCTACCACTGAAGGCTCTGCCTTCCAAGTTCAGGACAGAAATCCTGATCCCTTTACTTCTACCTGCATGGTTCAGGCACCAAGTTTTGGCCTCATGCTAAGTTTGCCTTACTGTGTCTCTATGAACTCTATAGAAAAAATATGCTTTGTTATTGTTGTAGTTTTTTTTTAATTTTAAAACAAAAAAAGAATAAAAACAATGATACAGATTTTTAGAACAAAATAATAGATTAACAATGGTCAATATATTGTGTATCATATTCACAGTAGTTGCTGAAATTGTGAACTATAGGGATGAAAAAATGATCAAATAATGAAAACATGAACTTGTTTTGAATAAACCAACAGAGATTAGTAGTAGTAATATATATGTGCATATATACACACACACACACATATATATATATATAAAATCTTTTGCCTTCTTTCTTTTCTCCTTTCCTCCATCCCAGTTGTCCTTTCCTTCTGAACAGTCTCTGCGTCCCTGACTCTCACAATATCTGGTGTAACGTTTGTATCATATTTACTCTTTCATTTTCATATCCTAGGGAGACAAGATGAGTCAGATTTATTTCACTTATGAGTATGGTGTTAAGTTGCATCCATTTACACATTTCTCAATGTGGACAGAAGTCAAATAAAACACTGGAAACAATAGTCAGCACTGAGCCACTCCCCCCTCAAAAAACTGAGCAAAATATAAAGCATCAAATGTGAAGTGTAAAGTAAATCAGTCTGATTTATTTCACTTATGAGTATGGTCTTAAGTTGCATCCATTTATGTGTAAAACCTTGATTTTATCCTTCTTGAGAGCTGAATAGTACTCTATTATATAAAAAATAACATCTTTTTTAAAATTTATTCTGCAGTTGGTGGGCTTTTGTGTTATTTTCAAGATTTAAGTATTACAAATTGTGCTGCTATAAACATGGGTGCACATGTATTTCTGTGCTATGATGTTTTTAATTCTGAGAAAATACCCAGAAGGGGAATATCTAGGTGGAATGGGACCTCCAATCCTAGTTGTTTGAGTAATCTCCAAACTGATTTCCTTGGTGGGTGCACAAGTGTACACTGTCACTAAGAGTGGAGATGGGGTTCTTTTTCCACACAGCCCTTCCAGCATTTGTTATTGGTTGATTTCTTGTTGGCAGCCATTCTTTCTGAGTGAGATGGAATCTCAGTGTTGTTTCATTTTGCATGTTTTGAATGACAAATGAGGCTGAACTTTTTTTTGATATATTTATTTGTCATTGTATTTCTTCATCTGAGAAGTACATATTCATCTCAGATGACTAGTTTTGGATTGGGTCTTTGAATTTGGGGGGACTTATTTTCTTCAATTTTTTTTTTTTTTGTGGCACCAGGGATTGAACTCATGATCTTGCGCTTGCCGGGCAGGCGCTTGGACTGCTGAGCTAGATCCCCAGCCCTGTTTTTGAGACAGGGTCTCACTATGCCGTTCAGGCTGGCCTTGAGCTCACTTTGTAGCCCAGGCTGGTCTCGAACTCACAACGATCCGCCTATCTCAGCCTCCCGGGTGCTGGGATTACAGGCATGAGCCACCACGCCCAGCTTTTTCTTCAATTCTTTACATGTTCTAGAAGTCCTTTGTCTGAGGGACAGTTGGCTAAAATTTTTCTCAATTGATGAGTATTCTATTTCCTCTGTTAGTGATGCCTTTTGATGTGCAAAAGCATTTTAATAAGATTACAGCCCAGAAAACCCACTCAGGGCACCTTCTGTCTCTCTCACAGACAGAAGCTTTCTTTCTCTTTGTAAATATATTCTTCTCTTAACATCCATTGCTCCTAAAATTGATTCTTTGATTTTAGAGAGGATGAACTGGTACCAGACATCTAGTAGGTTGGACGCTTCATTCTTCTATATCATTTGGAGGTCTTCCATCAAGATCATTTGATGGAGACATGGGTAGCTCAATGTGGAAGTCTGTTATTCTTTTGGAATGCATTCTTAAGCACTGGGAGATGTTGGACCCTTACCTGTTGGAAAAGAGTAATTTGATATTTCTCTGTATTGCCTATCTACCTCCTATAGCCAAAATGGAATGCAGAGGTAAGTATTAAGTATGACGTGATTTTACAACTAGAGGCATAAAAAAGGCATATAAAAAAGAGGAGAAATGGTCAGAATTGTCTTATGTTCAGACTTTCTTTGCATTAAGAAACACTCGTTATTTATGTTCAAAATGTAACTGTGAGCCATAGGAATACCAGGCACCTCAGGTCCTTAAGACATTCATTATCCTAGAGCCTGAGCCTGCTCCTCCCCCACCTTTGGAACCTGAGGATAAGACAGCCTTAATCAAAGCCTCACCCATCATTACTGAACCTAACTTTTCCCCTACTATCCCTTCCAGTCTTGAGGATGAGGCTTCTAGACCAGTTTTAAACCATGTCTCTACAGGGCCATACCCATTCTTAACTGAATTTATGTGAGCTTCTCAAGGACGATATCTTTTCCATGAAATAAATGAACAGGTTGGCACTTCCAGAGTCCACGTGCCTTTTTCTCTCAATGACTTAAAACATATAAAGTTAGATCTTAGAAAACCAACAATAACGTAAAGATGTACACCTACCCAAGATGAAGATGCCTGGTGTCTATCAAGGGCCTTTAAATAGACCCTCTGTCGATTGTCTGTGACTGCTGTTCAACAATTATGACCTCCCTTTATCCTGAAGAAGCCAGATGGTCATTGCCCATTACCCCCTCATTTCAGGTCAGGGTACTTATTTGGAGTGGGGAATGTAATAGGCAGCTAAATTAAATGGAAATAGTATAGACAGAAAGAAAAAAAAAGGAAATAGTACAGGCAGTGAGGTAGGGCTGGGCCCTCAAAGGAGACAGCGTGGAAGACCAAATACCTTGCATCTGTCAGGGAAACAGATACTTCCCACTGTGGGCCAGACTGTATGATAAAAAATAAAACAAACACACCCTCATACTTCCTAAGGATAAACATCAGGGATCAATATTCTAAATAGGTATCTACCACCTTGAGGAAGCCAGAAGGAGTCACTAACCCAAGCCCTTATAGGAAAAGGCCCTATTCTGTATTCAAGCCCACTTCCTCTGTTCTCACTTCCCCATTTGATCCTGATTTAATCAACTTTATCTGAGCAATAAAATCATAATCCTATTGGTTGATCATAGTTCTGTCTCACTTCATACTCATCTTGCGATTTCCCATTTTTTCCCACCTTGGACCCACCTCACTTTGTGGTTTTGCTGTATAAAAATCCCTAGAGAGGGCAGGAGCTTTCACAACCCACTGGGGACCCCTTCTGTCTCTCTCTAGGACAGAAGCTTTCTTTCTGTCCATAAATATATTCTGCTCTTAAAAATAAAGAGTTGTTAGCTGGGCCCGGTGGTGCACGCCTGTAATTGCAGTCACTGGGAGGCTGAGGCAGGAGGATCGTTGTGAGTTCAAGACCAGCCTGGGCTATAAAGTGAGTCAAGGTCAGTCTGAACAGCGTAGTGAGACCCTGTTTCAAAAGGAGAAGGTCCACAGATTTAGCTCAGTGGCCTAAGTGGCTGCCTGGCAAGCATGAAGTCATGAGTTCGATCACTGGTGAGTTGTTGATTCTTCAAAGAACTTTCCAAGCAGTTTTTAACAATGAAATGATACTTACTTAGTTCTATACTGTACCTGGTCTATGAAACTTGTCCTCTGAAGAGATTTCTTATTTCTATGTGGAATTTCATATTTTGCAGTGTTCTGTAAGTTGATTAAATTCCATTTTTCCTTTTTTTTTTTTCAAAAAAGAGAGGGGAATAAAAATTAATTAGACTGGGGATGAATCTAATAACACAAGGTCATTCATGTGACCAAATAACAACAGTGAAAAAGAGTACATTGATAGGACAGCTACTGATGTGTGGTTTTGAGAATGGCAGATTACCTCTGTGGACTTCCTACTTAAAAACCAGTAACTCAATGTAGTCATGAGGAAAAATGAGAAAAATCAAAATGAGGGATTTGAAGGTCTCCAAGTAGAGAAAATATGTAAGAATCTGTTACAGTCATGAGAGCACAGTGAGATAGGACATGTAAATATGATATGGAATCCTGGAAGAGATTTGTATTCCAGAATAGAAAATAGTTCTTAAATGAAAAATAAGCAAATATTAGTCAGGTGTGGGTATTAGTGAATAATAATGCATATTATTGGATTTTTATAGTAAACTGCAGACTAATGTAAGAGATTAATAATAATGGAAGTACGGGAGGTGATATGGGAAATTTCTGCTGCAACTGGAAACTATTTTAAAGCCAAAATCTATTCTGAAGTTAAAAAATCAAGTTTAAACTTTTGAACTTCACTGTTAAGCTTAATGAAATGAACATTAACAACACTGCTGATGCTCTCATCCTCAACACCCAATATCAACCTTTTAACTCTTATTTTAAATTCTTATTTAAATAAGGTAACTCTTATTTTAAATTCTCTGTCATTCCCTTCTTTTTGTAAGCTTATGTTTACAAACCTTTGACTTTATATATGATTATAATATTATAGTTGGAGCTCCAATACCTGTCTACCATAAATGGGCACATCCAGCACACAGAAATAAAAGGACATAGTAAAAGTCATTAGAATCATCAATCACATGATATATTTACATCTCTTAACTAGTATTTCATCTAATAAACACAAAATTCACATTCATTTTCAATCTACATGGATCATGTACTGCACAGTCCACATTCTTGTCCTTAAACCATGACTAAATAAATTTCAAGTGATAATTAACACACAATATCTGCTCTTAGGCCACAGTGGAGGTAAACTAGAAGTCAGTCACAGAAAGAAAATGGAAACACCCACCAAACCATGGACATTAAATGCACATAAAATAGCACATGTGTGAAAAAAGAATCTTAGTGGATATTTTAAAATATATGAATGTTACCATGTATTTCACACAAATGTGTAGCACGCCAGTGAAGCAAACGTTAAGGGGAGACTGACAGCACTGAACGCATATGTTAAGAAAAAGAAATACTCAGCATACCCAACTTGGCCCTTGCTTAAGGCTGTGCAGAGTTAACTTAGAATGAGAAGACATTAATCTTCAGAAATGAAGAAACAAAGGCCAGCTAATATGGGTCATCCTTTTGTTTTCTAGGCTAGCAAATATATTGAATATTAATATCCCCCAAATTAAAAGCTCAAGCAATTATTTCTACATAGGAAAGAATTCCAAATACATATGTATTAATGACACACATAAGAAATTCATGAGGGTTGAATGAGAATATTAAAGAATATGGGAGAGGTCATGAAGAAAAGACTCGTATCTGCATGTACACACGTTAAGTAAAAACGTACTTTGGGGGCCCATCAAAGCCTGCCGCATGCATATCGTGTACTCCCTGACAGGCTCCAGCGTAGCTCCAGCTCACCCCTCTCTGTTCACATGAGGTTTCCTCATCTTCATGGAAATATCAAGTAGATGTTTACAAAACTGAGACAGAGGAAATCAAGCAGTCCAGCCGATGCCTAACATTTTTAGGGAAGAAGAGAAAACAATATGATAAGGTGAATATGTGGCTGGTCTCTGTATTCAGGGAATATTAGAATTGCTTCTAAATAAATCAGCACTTTTCTGAACATTTAACTTATGTGCCATATGAAAAAATGATATTCAAATTTTCTTACTCATAACACTTGGAAAAAATTCTTCCTTGTGGCTCCTAGAAAAGTCTTCGTTCCTGTCTTTTATAACTAAAGGTATTTTCAAGGAAGTTACCAAAAAACCTAAAGAGATAAAGTGTAGCATCTGTGTCTCTTAACAGAATTATATTCTCAATCAAGTAATTGATGAAGCTTCAAAAATATGAAAATATTTTAAAGTAATCTTGGAAAAAGATTTTTAAGGACAGAAATACATGTCAACACAAAAATAAATATCTGACCAAAAAATTCAACTCTATACTCGATTGTAAATATTTAATAAAAGACAAGAATAAATATAACGAGGCAAGGCCTAAAGCTGAAGTATGTTGAATAAAAGACAAGAATAAATATAATGAGGCAAGGCCTAAAGCTGAAGTGTGTTGTTAATCTGCAGAATGATTCTTACACATTGTCACTCGTTATACAAATGATCTGACTTTCACATTTAACCACAGTAGATGGGCAGACAGCATCAGCACTTTCCTGAGCAGAGCCCATAGAAAGGCTAAACTCATTCTGTTGAGTGTGGCCTGGTCCTCCTTGGGCGTGGTCTGGCGGAGGCCCAGCCCGCTGGGCCCTCTACACTTGTTACAGCAACCTGTCCAGGCTTCTGCTTTCCTAGATTTGCTGATGGCGCAGGAAATTCGCAAGGCTTCAGAGTGCTGGTGGAGCAGTGGCATCAAATATAACTTGGGAAGACTCTGATAATAAATTGGGTAGGAAGTATGGTGGGGAGTTGCTTACGACTCACTGGGGTTCTAGAGACATAAGTTGACAGTAATGTTTTGCAGTGTTAAATGTCCGTCTTTACTCACAGTGCAGTTCAAGATAGCGCACTAGTGCATCGTGTATTACATGTTTTCTACCATTATAAAATGGTACTGTGATGAGGAGAGCAAGTTCTGGAGGGAAAAATCTTGGTTTAATGAAAGATTATTCAACTAAGAAAATATTTGCGCAAAGAGAAATAAACCAATGAAAAAGAGGGAGGAAAAGTGAAAAACTGACATAATACATATAGGCAAATACTCTATACATTAATGGAAAAAACTGAGTTTTCAGTAAATGTTGTAGGAAGCAATATACAAATGGGGAAGTAAAATTTGACCCCTAACCACACATCATATATAATTCTATTCCAGGTGGCTCACACCACTAACTTGAAGCACAATATAATTCATTATTAAAACCAAACAGAAAGATAACTTCATGATAATTAGGTAAGGTAATATCTCTTAATTTAAACCAAGAAAGCATGTTCCACATAATGGAAAGCTACCCTGACACAGTTGATGTGATGAAAGACACTATTAGACAGACTGAGTCAAGCTTGAGGTTTTTTTTTTTAATTTTAAAGAGAACAAAACAAAACAAAACAAAACAAAACAGAATAGAGTCAAACACAACATAGCATTTCCGAACAGAACACTGCAAGCAATACAGGTCTTCAAAACATAACAACAGGAGATTAACAATGGCTACCCTAGTGTCTCTTGCCTTCTTTGAAATGGTTGTTCATACATTCACACAATAAACTCAAACAAAACAAAATAATATAAAACCAGATAAAACAAAAGAGTGAAAGCATTACAGGCCTAAGCTTGAGTTTTTTGATATGCTTTATTGTAAGGCTTTTGCAAAGTTTCAGACCTGGACAGTGATAATCATAATAAAGCCTGCATCTGCAGATGCTGGGAGGATTTACTAGCCTGAGAACTCCTAAAGCCTGTATACTGCTCTTAGTAGGTCTAGACTGACATTACATCTATATTTGCTTATACTGATGTCCTGTTGGTAAGAGAAAGAATTTGCATTATTTATAACATGACTGTTTCATAGAACTCTGAAACAAAACCATTGTAAATTCCTGATAAATATGGAGAAATGGTTCTGAAATCCAATGGTGCTTTTATTCTTTGACTTGATTGGTTTAAGTCCCTTTCCTACTATTTGAAAGCAATAAGCAAGAAGATAGGAACAGCTCTTTTGAAAAATGAGACACTATAGTAGCCATTGCTCATTTCTTGTTATCGGACTTGAAGACCTGTAATGCTCTTCTCTTTTATCTGGTTTTATACTACTTTGTTTTGTTTGAGTTTATTGTCTGTAAATGTAAGAACAACCATTTTGAAGAAAGCAAGAGACACTAGGGTAACCATTGTTAATCTCCTGTTGTTATGTTTTGTAAACAAACTTTCTTTCTACTTATTTTGTCAATTATCTACAAAAAAATCTTTCTGCTCACGCTATGTGTCCTATATCAAGCCTTTGTTTATTCCTACATGGCATGGAATACAAAAGTAAAATAGATTAAAATACAAAAGTAAAGGTATTTTAAACTTTTTCCACTCAGGCCAAATGGATCTCTTATCATTTCATTTTGTAGGTAATTTTCTAGATATAATCATTATCTGGGATAATCTGGAGCTGTGATGATACAGGATATATCAGGAAAGTCCTACAGTATCCTTGTGAAATTATCTTTCCAACCTACAGGTAGCCCTTTGCAAAACTCAACAATCACAGTATCACTGTGTGGGGCCAATGGATTTTTTTGAGCAAGTTGTTCTGTGTGTCATTATTGGAACAACTACGTTATTACTGCATTCTAGCCAATAATACCTTTATAATAGCAATTTTAAGGTGCATCCAGATTTTACAGATGTAACACATTGTATTATTAGTGTAAGAAGCAACTTTTCTCTGTGATTTCTCATTTC
This sequence comes from Cuniculus paca, assembly GCA_004365215.1. NCBI lineage: Eukaryota > Metazoa > Chordata > Mammalia > Rodentia > Cuniculidae > Cuniculus > Cuniculus paca. The sequence continues at coordinate 3,062 of RJWT010017585.1, read as the reverse complement.
ACAGGTAAAATCTTGGTGGATAATGTGCTGTAATTTGGGTTATTACTGAGGAAACATGCTTAGACTTACTTTTATATGAGCTGGCTACTTCCATTTATCTTCTTCTTAGCTGCTAGAGTATTTAGGGGAATAACAACTACTGTGGGAATTAGTCTGGGGGTGGAGGTCACATTGGACCCATCTATCCTACTTCTGGGCATATTCCCAGAAGAATTGAAAACACTATACCACAGTGATATATGTGCACCCATGTTTACAGCAGCACAATTTGTAATAGCCAAATCTTGGAAACAACCTAAGTGCCCATCAATTGAGGAATGGATAAAAAAGATGTGGTATTTTTATACAATGGAGTACTACTCAGCTATAAAGAAAGATTGCATTGAGACTTTTGTAAGTAAATGGACGTGATTTGAGATCATACTCATAAGTGAAATAAATCAAACTCATATTTGTAAATACCATATTGTCTCCCTAGTGTAAGAAACTGAAAGAACAAATATGATCTAAAGTCTTCAATAAATATTGTGTAAGGGTAAGAAACCGCTCAAAGAGGAAAAGTAACTGGGATAGGGGAAAGGAGGAAAGAAGGAAAAGAAAAGGAAAAAGACATAAATTTGTATATATATACACATAAGACAGCTAAGATGACTATACTACTAATTGTATTAGTTCTTGAAAAAGGACAGTTAATATTCACATAATTAGATCAATTTTGCATGTTTATAATCTAAGCAACCCTTTTGAAGATAACAATATAACCAGAAAAGAGCATTTAAAAATGTAAGCTTATCCTCAAAGTCTCAGTAATTCTCTGAAGACTAGAAATAAGACAAAAATGTACACTTTGCAACTTTAAATCAATATTGTGCTGGATGATGTCTTCAAGGATTTTATGGAAGAAAAACAAATATAAAGCATCTTACATTTCTTATACATCTTTCTTTATCTGGACAGGAAGTAAAATTATACCCATTTGTAAACATCTTCATCTTGTATATAGAAAACTCCTAAGGAATCCACTTAACTAAGAAGTGAGCTGGGCAAATTGTGTAGGAATGATCAGCTCTCTGTCAGAGAATGACTCCATGGAACCCACAATTGTTTCCTCTAAGTTAAACAATGAGAATTCCGTGTGTGAAACCCACTAGCACAAAACCCGGATCCCAAATATAGTCTCAAACCTAAGTCCCTCTTTCACAGCACTGTATGAACTCTTGTCCTGCTGGGTGTGGGTGTGCAGGGAGCTATCTATTCGTGTTAGCCTAGGAAGCCGTGGACCTCTTCCCTCTGGGACCTCTGGATATGGCACTGACGGTCCTACTCCAACTCAGCAAGCTGCCTCCTCTGTGTCTCATTTGAGAAACTCTCCAGACCTGAACTCCTCCCACATTCAGACTCTCCTAGAAAGTGGAGATTGCATTAATAGAGGAGACACAGATCTGATAGGAACTACAAGGGCATCAGTTAAAATAAACAAGTTTCCTGTGCGAGAAAAAAAAACTAGGTTTGAGTCAGACACTTAAGAATTCAACTGTCCAAAATGACAATAACACTGTGCGAAAAGGCAGTGTAAACACACAAATCCCTGGAGGTTTATCAGAGCAGGACTAGAGTATAAAACTACTCACCACACGCCTGTAATCCCAGAACTCATGAAGCTGAGGCAGGAGAATCACTGTGAATTTGAGATCAGCCTGGGCTACATAGGGAGTCCAGGCCAGCCTGAACTACACAAGGAGACTCTGACTCAAAAAACAAAACAAAACAAAACAAAATCCCCAAACAAACAAAACACAAAACAAAACAAACAAACAAAAAACAACTACTCACTAGAAAGAGGTAGAGAAAACTAGAAAGAACAAAAATAATATATGGAGAAAGATCATTTTATAAACTTTTGTTGAGAACATTCACATAGAAATGGAAAGCATTACTGGCATGTTTGTTCTTTATCTGTAGCCTTTCAAAGATTTAAACAAGTTGGTAACTTGAGAATTTCTGATATTAACATAGTTGTATGAACAATGTTCTTCTTCTGTTTCATAACAAATTCAACTTCCTAATTCATTGCATTTGTATTTTTTTTGCTCTTTTGGCTCATTCATTTTCTAAACAAATGTATGAGGATTTTATAAATCACTTACTGCACATGTAGATGAACTCTAGTTTCAGTAAAATTGTTTTCCTTCACTCATTTGGTATCTAACAAACTCTGTTTTGTGTATGGTTAAAATTGGAGTAGTTTTAATAGTTTCCAGTGAATATATTTAATGAAGCTGAAACTCAATTTATGTTTAAGGATATGATCTGTGCTTTTATCTAGATTTTCAGGACTCAGGATGGCTCAATTAAATAACTAGAAAATCCTGTTCAGATATTGGTGTTAAGAACTCATTGGACAGTATATGCCATTCAGGATAGAAAGAAGATACTTTAGGTCAAACCTGTATCAGAAGGAAAACTGGAAAATAAAAAAAAAACATGAAAATTAACCACACTTCAAATAACATGAGGTAAAAACACGTCTTAAGAGATATTTTTAAATATTTTGAAGCAACTAAACTAAGATGAAAACATGTTCTACCAAAATGTGTAGCATACCATGAAAGCAGAGATTAGGGAGAGATTTAAAGTACTTATGCAGGTGTTATGAATGAAAAACTAAAAAAAAGAAAAGAATGAAAAACTACCACATGATACCCTGGTCCCTTGCTAAAGGGCATGTAGAACTGATCATCTCAAATGAGGATATGCTAATAATATTCAGAGATGATCAATCGAGTGTATGCTAATGCAGAGAAATTTCACTTGCTAACTCAGCTGGCAAATAAATTAAATATTAATATTCCACTAATTATAAATTTAGGTAACTAGTATAATATGTCCAATATGACATACAATGTAATAAAATAGTCCACCTACATATTACACTTGGAGACAGTGGCTCTCTCCAGAGGGTTGGGAATATCACGTAAGAAAATGTGAAGGGCAAGTGGATTGATGCATGTAGCTACATAGACGAGCATCTCTTAAGGCCATACACTGCTAACCTCAGATAC
>RJWT010017584.1:0-19270 GCA_004365215.1 Cuniculus paca | reverse complement strand
GTGTTTATAGCAGCAGAGTTTGTAATAGTCAGATCTTGGAAACAACCTAAATGCCCATTGACTGAGGAATGGTAAAAAAGATGTGGTATTTTTATACAATGGAGTACTACTCAGTCATAAAGAATGATAAATTGGACACTTTTACAGGTAAATGGATGCATCTTGAGAACATACTCATTAGTGAAGTGTGTAAACATCATAGTGTTTCATTAGTGTGACAAGCTGAAAGAAAAAGCATATATATATGTATGTATATGTATATAAAAATAGTTAAGATAGTTATACTACTGATTTCTCTGAGTTCACTGAAAAGAAAGATTTGTACTGGTATTGCTCAGACAATTGAATGCAGATGTCTTGTGCTCTGGGTGAGTGATTTGGGGATGACAGTGTGCAACGTATGTACCATTGTTGCCCCCGATTGATGTGCTTTGAAATTTTGTTGTAATTTTTTCTTTTTCTCCTTCTTCTCCTTCCTCCTGCTCCTTTTCTTCTTCTCCTCCTCCTTGTCCTCCTCCTCCTCCTTCTTCTTCTTCATCTTCTTCTTCTTCTGTCTTTTTGAGTCAGAGTCTCATTATGCAGTTCAGGCTGGCCTTGAGCTCACTTTGTAGCCCAGGCTGGTCTCAAACTCACAATGATCCTCTTGCCTCGACCTCCCTAGTGCTGGGATCACAGGCATGCACCATCACACCCAGCTCTTCTTCTTCTTCTTTTTTTTTTCTTTTTCTTTTTTCTTTCTTTTTATCCTTGAATAAAATGGATTTTTTAAAAAATGTTTTTCCTATAAAGAAGCTTAGAAGAAAGTTAGTGGTGTGACCCCTGTCACTGCAGGTGGTCTTAAGGCCACAGCTGGTCCTCATCATATATCTCCATGATCGATTCTAATCCCTCGCACCCTTAACTCCAACCTTGGCAGATCTCAGCAGCTTAGTAGGTCGGGTGCCTCAATCCTCTTTCCTAAAGGGTCTGAGCATTCTCCAGCCAGGGTTGCTGCTCTTGTCCATTCTCAGTCATGTTTGGGCAAAGGGGGACCAAGAGATATCCAAACAAGTCACTAGCATTCCACACATATTCCACCCTGCCCTGCTGAGTACCAGCAATCCTGGCCCCTTTTGCTGATCGGCATCAATTGATTCTCACAAGATAGCCATTCCTTTTTTTACCTGCTTGTCTTTGACCTCTCTGACCATAGGAGGTTCAAGCATTTAGGAGCAGCCATCATTTGTAGCCCAGTTGGATCTCTGTGTTTCTGAGCAAGTAGACCTCAAACTCTGCAGAGTTCAGAGTTGTGAGAACAGGAAAGCCCAATGAGTCACTGCAACAATGTTAAGGGGAGCAATTTGCATTCCCACATATTCTTTCTGATGAGGGCATAGCACCCTACTAGAATATTATCTGATTCAAGATACACCCCATCGTGTCCTAGAGGATGTCATCATTGTAGTGTGTCACCGCCATGCTGCCTCTTTGGCTGGATCTCTTGCTGTTGTGCTGTTCCCAGAAGTGTATTTGAACAGAACTGGAGTGCATAGTGTGGCACAGTGCAGGGCAAGTGGAGGTCAGCTCGTGTATTCCCCTCATGAGTGCCTGCTACATGTCTGATAGGCCCAGTTTGTGTTATGTAAAATCAAAGAATTAATTCTAACAGAGGTTAAGAATAGGAAGTATTTGTTGAAAGGAAGCTTCTGTCTAACCAGAACACGGTGGGGCCCGAGTGGGTGACCCCTTCAACTGGATCTTTAACTGACCACTCCAATACTTTATCCAGTAGTAGCTTCTGTATGGTGAGTTACGTGATATGATCAATGGATCCCATGTTCATAGGCTCAGTCTCCCCATTTATTATGCCACAAAGAGTTGTCTGGTCAGATATTATATTATGGGAGGTTCTTGTCTTTGGATCAGGCAATCTTTAATCATGTAATCCTGATAAGACTATAATATAGCTGCCATCCATTTTCAGCTCTACCCACATATTACCCCCACAGTTAACCTAGCCTCAAACCAAGCTTGGTCTTCTTTCCTCCTTGTTTAGCCCAGGTGAAGCTAAGGGAGGGATTCTGGGGCAACTATAGTGAATTACAAGGAAATCTGGGTTACTTGCTCACACAGTTTGCTTGTACCCTTTGATCCTGCTTATGCTTGCTTCCAGAATGTACTTATTTTATTCTATGGCAGGTTTAGTACTGATCCTGCCTGACTTGATGTGTCCAACAGAACCTAGCTCACACTGGTCAGTTCTGAGTCTGTGGTCTGTCAAGTCCCACAAGAAGTTTGGAACTATTTTTCAAAAGGAGAATCATCCACTGAAGTTGGTACAGTCTCATGTCACAATCTTAAGGATCCTATGTTGTGATTCTTCTATTGGTCTTTCCATAAATGCTGCAGTACAAATATTTTTCACCATACTTCCAAAGGTATAGGCTATGCCAAAGAAGAAAGGCTGTATCATACAGCCTTGTCCTGTTACGGAGATTTTCTTGCTTCGAACTCCACTCACTGATGGCTGCTTTCTATGTAACCTAACTGCTGTGGTTTGGATGTGTACTTCAAAGTTCATGTGTTGTAAATTTAGTCCCCAATTCATATGTCAATGCTATTTGGAGGTGGGGCCTTTGGGAAATAATTAAGGTTAGACTAGGTCATGACAGTAGCACCCGCATAATGATATCAATGATTTTATAAGAAGAAGAAAGGAAACTTGAGCCAGCTTGCTCTGTCCTGCCATATGATGGCCTCCATCATGTTATCACATAACAAAAACCTTCACCAGATAGCCAGCACTGTGCTCTTGGACTTGAAAGCCTCTAGAACCTTATGCTAAATGAAATTCTATCCTCCTGAATTACTCAATCTCAGGTTGTTATGGTTTATATCTAGATGTCTCCCCAAAGCCTCATGTGCTCAGTGATGGGGTTTTTGAGAGAGGACTGGATCATGGAGACATGATACTCATCGGTAGTTTGTCCCATGGATGAGTATACAGCAAAATGTGATGTGGAGGTGAAACCTGGTTGGAAGAGGTGGGCCACTGGGGGCATAGCCTGCAAGAGTCTATCTCCTTCCCTCTCTTTCCTCCTGATCTATCTCTGCTTCCTGCTGCCACACCATTAGCTGTTTTTCCTCTGTGACACCCCTCTGCCTTGATGCCCTGCATTGGAGCCAGTGGAATATGGAATGAAACTTTCTACAAAGTATGAGTCAAAATAAAATTTTCCTACTTTTAAGCTGTGAATGTTGGTATTATGTCTCAAGGACAAGAAAATAACTAAGACAGATTTTGGTACCAGAGAAGTCCTGTCATTGCTATGAAGCTACAAGAGCATGTGATTTAGAAACCTTTGGAACTGGCTTGTGAAAAAAGTTCAGAAAGTTTTTAGAGATGACAACTGAAGACACACATAATGTAAGCTGAGCTTGTTGGAAAATTCTGGTCAGAGCACAGAAGACTGAGAGTAACTCAGCCAGGCTTGGAAGTTGGGAGCAAGGACTTCAGTGGAATTGGACTCCAGGCCATGTGTACTTTGGTAGAAATTCTGTCTACATTTGCTCATGTCCTCAGACTTTTCAGGAGACTGAGATTATAAACATCAGACCAAATAATCTGGCAGAGGAAATTTTAAGGCAACCAAACATTCAGGCAGTGGCTTGGATATTGTTGGGTGCTTTTAGCCAGCTCTATATACATTGAGAATCAAGAGCAAACAACCCAGTGGAATGATTTTAAAAGTTTGAGTTTGGACAGAAAAGAAAGTCCAGTACAGTGGGGGTCTGCAAAAAGAGAGGAGAGCTGGTTGCCGAAAAGATTAGCATTTAAAAATGAGCCAAGCACTTTGGGACAGGACAATAGGAAGAAATGACTCAAGGGCATGTGAGGAACCAATGAGGATTCACTCTTTGAAGACTCAAAATTATTGCAAAAGTAAAAGACTGTTTTGAGAAGTGAGTGCCAGGAAACTCTGTTGAAGGGTCACCTGGGGCTTTGATTACCCAGATCTTAGTTTACCTTGCTCAGTGAGGCACTTGGATAACTCTGCAACCACTAACAACATGCAACAGAACTTGGCTACTGAACCTGTTGGCAGCAGACCTCGGCTGGTTTTATGTGCATGGAAAATGCAAGAGTTGTGGGGTCAGGAAGGCTTCTATCCAGATTTCAGAAGAAGGTCTGGGAGGCCAGGCAGTGTTCCCCTGACAGGAAAGTATGTGAAGCTGTGAGAGAGAAGCAAAAAGTGCAGTAGAGATGCCAGGACATTGGAAAACCCAGGAACATGGAACATCTGAAGAAAGCAAGAAGGAATGAGAAAAGCCAGCCAAAGAGAGAAACCACAAGGAACAAAGATTACAGATTCATAGAGGAAAGTGTTTCTGAGGGTTTGAACCACCAGCAGTGTGCCAGTGCCATAGGAGTGGGACCTCGAAAGCTCTTTAGAGTTCACACCTCTCCACAACTTGCACCAGTGCTGGACGCGGGACTACAGGATTTAGTGTTTGTCCAGTTAGGTTTCAGTCTTAGTCTAGTCCCATTTCTTTCTATTCTCCTACTTTTCCTTTTTGGAATGAGAATTTTTATTGTGTGCCTTTGTATGTCAGTAAAGTTTAACTTCCAATGTTTAACTTTGTACAGGGCTTCACAGCTAAGCATTTTCCTTAAAACTCAGAGGAGACTGTGGACCTAGACTTTTTAGTTTCAGATGCATTGTTTGCACTTTAGGAACCTTCAGAGATGGACTAAACACCTTTTTCATAATGGGATGAGCATGAATCTTTTGGAGACCAGGGGTGGAACATTATGATTTGTATCTGGATGCCACCCCAAAGGCTCAATATGTTCTTAAGGACTTTGGAGAGGTAATTGGATCATGAGGACCTGATACTTATCAATGTATTAGTCCACTGATGAGTTTATAGCTAAATATGAAGTTGAGGTGAAGGCTGGTGGGAGGAGGTGGATTACTGAGGGTATGATCTGCAAGGGTATACCCCCCTCCTCCTCCCTGGATCTCTCTCTACTTCCTACACCATGCCCTGAAGGTGCTTTTCCTCTGCCATGCCAACCTGCCTTGGAGCCAGTAGACTATGAACCAAAACATCTACAAACTGTGACCAAAATAAATCTTTCTTCCTTTAAGATGTGGGTATCAGTATTGCATTTTATAATCAAGAAAGTAACTAAGTTACAGGATTTTGTTATAACAAAAGAAAATGGACTGAGACCTTAGTACATATGCAGAAGTGTTATTCTTTGGAATAGAATGTATTTCTTCAAAAACCCTAACAGTTTATATGCTTCCTTATTTCCAGGAAGAGATATGAGCTACAGCATTTCATTTTTTGTTTTGCATGGTATGTACAAGCACACAGACAACTACTCATTCTCTAAAAGTTTTAGTGAACTGGTGGCTCATTAAATCTTCATAGGATTTAACTGCTACTCCCTAGAGCACGTTTCATACCAAGGGCTCTAACATACTTTTGACATCCTTCTCAACCTGCTTCATCAAGGCAGGGGATTAATGTGACACATTCTTGTTCTCTTTGGATTATATTATGACTGAGGACTGGTGAATACTCAAGGGTCGATGGCAAAACTAAACCCTCACTGCTACTACTTAGATCTGAGGTGTCCCCCAAAAGCCTCATGTGTTTGGAAAGTGACTGGATCATAGGGATGTTATACTCATTTGATGGATTAGTCCACTGAGTCCATAGCTAAATGTGCTTTTAGGAGGTGGGTCTGGTCAGAAGAGGCAGTGCTAGGGGCATGACCTGGAAGGGTGTAGCTCACTTCCCAGATCCTCCCTCACTCTCTGCTTCCTGGCCATAATGATGTAAACAGTTTTTCTTCACCAGCCTCTTTCACCATATATTTTCTGTCTTGAAACCACCCCACCATGTAAGGACTGATACCTCTAAAACTGTGAGCCAAAATATACCTCTTTTCCTTTAATTTTTGGCTATTGGGTATTGTGTCTCAGCGAAGAGAAAGCACCAAACTTCTTGATGGTATGGTGCCCCTCTCACTGGTACATTCCTGATGCTTGGATGAATGTGGCTCTCTGGAGTCATCCTATGGGTAATGATCCTCTGGTGGGTTTTCTGACCTAACATTTCATGATGCCTATTTTTCTGAGTTTTCTAATCCTTTCCTCTAGGGTCTGATACAGCAATTTAGGTATTTCAAATTCACTCTTTGTTTTTTGTTTTTGTTTTTGTTTTGGTACCAGGGACAAATTCATTCTTTGTATTGTTCAGCTTTCCCAAAACTAGAGAAAAATACCTGACACACACAACACAAATGAGAAAAAGTTTAATTTGACTCAGAGTGTTAGAGAATTCAGTTCATGTTTGACAGTTTCCAAGGAAGAAACCACATGGTGGAAGGATGTGGTGCAATAGATCTGCTTAGTTCATGGCAATCAGGAAGCATAGCCCAGGGGAAGAGCACCAGCAAACAATATACATTCCAAATCCATACTCCCAGTGAGCCACCTGCTCCAACCGGGCCCCATACCTGACAACACATTCAGCTACAAACATTAGTGGATTAGTCCACTGATGAGAATGGCATTCCTAAGATCCAATCACCCCTCCAGGAGTGAGACCCTGTCTCAAAACAAAACAAGGGGATATAGCACAGCGTCGCAGTGCCTGCCTGGCAAGTGCAAGGTCATGAGTTCGATCCTTAGTACAAAAAAAAAAAAAAAGAAAGAAAGAAAGAAAGAAAGAGAATATTGTTTAGGTAACCGTAAGAAGAATGTTTGTGGTTATTAATTTGTCTGTTGTGTATTGCTCTTGGTTTTTAATGTTATGTTTATTTTGATATGGAAGACTAGATGCACTTTATGGTTTATATCTAAAATGTCCCCCCTAAAGTCTCCTTATACAGAGGTAGGGCTTTTGAAAAATGATTGCATCATTGGGGGTGTTATACTCATAAGTAGATTAATCTATTGATGAGTTCATACCTAAATATACTGTTAAGAGGTGGGGCCTGGTTGAACGTACCAGGTCACTGGGATAGAGGTAACTTAGAAGGGTGTATTTTTGTCCTTGGCTCCACCCCACTCTCTCTCTCTCTCTCTCTCTCTCTCTGATTCCTGACTGCCACAACATGAGCATTTCTCCTCTGCCATACCCTTCACCATGCTGTTTCTGCACTGGAACCAGCCAACCATGGACTGAACCTATCGAAACCATAGGCCAGTAAATCTTTCTTCCTTTAAATTGTAGGTGTCAGGTATTTGTTCCAGCAGCAAGAAAGTGACTGACACAGCATATATCAGAGTTTCAAAGAAATAAATCTGAGAAGAGTGTAAATCTGGGGTTGCTAAGGTTCACTGATGTATCAAGCTATGTAAATCAGTTGAACCACCAATTAGAGAGAAAAGCAAAATACACACAGACTATGAAGAATCAGCTAAGTCATAGAAATTAAAAGTAGTTAAACCTCAGACGATTGAATCAAATGAAATGTCCAAAGTTCATGCCAAACAGGTGTTCTACTAGAGATGTAGAAGTAGAAAGAAACATTAGTTAAATGATTGGACAAACAGAAAAGGGCAGCAGGAAGGATCAGGCACAAGGTATTCTTGAGATTGAATCTGCATAAAAGCAAGGTTGACTGGAATGAACTGAATGAGAAAGAGCTGGAATTGTAAACAGAGGGCTAACTACAGAGTGGAGGTTCATATCCCCTTTTTTTTTTTGCCACACCGGGGATTGAACTCACGACCTTGCGCTTGCCGGGCAGGCGCTTAGACCTCTGAGCTAGATCCCCAGCCCTTCATATCCCTTTTTGAGGTTAAATTTAGGTTTTGTTTTGATGTATTGAGATGAGGAACTTCAGGTTTTCAACTTTTCCCCAGTAATACTAGCCTGAGAGCAAAGGAAATGGGTATGTAGAAATCCAGAAGTGAGATTAACTTGGCAATGATGGCCTTATGTGGGTAGCTAGTTCCTCCCACCCGTTAAATTTTGCTTCCAGATATTTGTACCATTGTGTAGTTCCCCTCCATGTTAAATATGACCGATCTGTAATAAATAATAAAAAATAAGATATTATAGAAACCACATTGTAATTCCCAAGATGAGGTCATAAAAAATACTATAGTTCCTTCCTTGCTTCTCTTGGATCCCATGCTCTAGTGAAGCCAACTGTCAGATTGTGTGGCCAACCAAGCTATCTTATGGTGGTGTTTACATGGCAAGTGCTGAAGCCTCCTACTAACAGCCAGCACTAACTTTTCCAGTATGTGTGAAGGTATTTTAGTTACTTTTTCATTGCTGGAACAAAATACCAAACACCCACAATTTATAGGAGGGAAGAGGAAAAGTTTATTTTAGCTTATAGTTTGTAGAGGTTTCAGTCCATAGTTTGCTGGCTCCAAGGCAGGGCAGCATGGCAGAAGAGCATGGGAGAGGAGAAACAGTCCATGGCAGGGCAGGCGGAAAGCAGCGCACCCCTCCAGGAGTGAGACCCTGTCTCAAAACAAAACAAAGGGAGGTATCTATATAGTATCTATATAGTCATGAGGTATCTATATCTGTATCTATATCTATATCTGTATGTCTATATATTCAGGCTATGCCCACAGTGGCCTACCTCTTCCCATGAGGCTTCACCTCCCAGCATCACATCCAGCTATAAACCCATCAGTGGACTAATCCAGTGTCACATACCCATAATGTAGTATTACAAACCCGTGATTCAACATCACATACCCATGATCCAGTAACCTCCTCTCAAAAGCCACACCTATGAGCACATGAGGCTTTGGGGAACACCTAGACACAAGCCATAAACAGTGAGCCACTGGGAAAGTGACCTTTCAGCCCAGTAAAGACATCGCATGATGGCAGCTTCAGTTGACAACTTGACTTTAACCTCTTGAGAGAGTCTGATCCAGAACCAACCTGTTCATCCAGCCAGCAGAAACTGGGATACAAGAATGTTAATCCCTTTGCCAGGGATGTGACTCAGTGGTAGAGCTCTTGCTTTGCATGCATAAGGACTTGGGTCCAATCCCAGCACCACAAAAAAAAAGTTAATCCCTTTAATTTATTCAGTATATGGACTGTGTGAAAATACTTGAGGACTGAGAAAACCAGAAGGAGAGAGCAGATGGAAAGGAGTAACAATTACAGCTGGTGCCAGCTTGTGTGGTGCCAGAAAGGGAAAACACAAAACCAGAGATCTCTGAGGCCAGTGTACGGACAGACAAAACAGGACTGAGGCTGGAAGGCAAAGACAAGGCCAGCAGCAGGCTGCATGTGGGTGACTTTTCATGGCTTGTCTTCTTCCCTGAATCTCATTCCACCCTGTATAGAATAGATTGGAAGCTGTGCCCTGAGCTCAAATGCCCTGAAAGGTATGCTAACAGGAACACCAAGCCCCAGACATTTACAATGTATTGAGTGCTTTGAATAATATGAAGAATTCAATAGAATATAACCTGTACATAGAATGGAATATTATGCAGCCATGGGAAGGAATGAAATACTGATACATGCTATAAGGTGAGTGAACCTTAAAAACATGGTGAATGAAGAAGCCAAACGTAGACTCATATATTGTATGATTCAGTTATAGGAAATGTCCAGGATAGGCAAACCCATTGAGATATAAAATATATTAATAGTTTTCCAGGGCAATGAAGGGCATGGGTAGAGATTGGTAATGAATAAAAACGTCTTGAGGGGAGATGAGAAAAATGTTCTAAATTAGATTGTAGTGATAGTTGTACATTCTTGTCAATGTACTAAAACCCACTAAATTCTACAGCTTAAAAAGCTGAACTTTATGGAATATAAAGTAATTTCAATTAAAAACAATAAAAATATGAAGACTGAACAATATAATAACATCCACAATGTGCCCAGGCCTATACTTACTGCTTTCTGTACATAATTAACTTGTACAACCAATGGATCTACAAGGTAGGTACTTTCTTTCATCGTTTTCTTTTTAGAGAAAACAGGACCAGGGAGGCTAAGTGACTCTTAGATCACACAGCATCAGCAAGTGATAAAACCAATAATTGAGCCTAGAGAGTCTGTGATGATTAAAGTTAATTGTCAATTTGGTTGGTTTGGGAGCCACCTAGGGAATTAGTAAGGCACAGTGGGTGTGTCTGAGTGGGTCAGGGAAGCACGACTGGAGGATCTATATCTGGTCTATGACCTCTTCCTTTCTAGCATCCTTCAGCTCTGCACCCATCCTCTGCTATTAAGTGAGCAGTTTTGCTCTGCTACATCCTTCCACCATGATGTTTCTCCTTTGAAATCAGCAAAGCATGGGCTGAAACATCTGAAAACAAGCCAAATTCAACTTCTCCTTTAAGTTTTGGGTGTCAGGTATCTTATCTTAGCAATGAGAAAGCAGATCAATATAGAAAAATTGGTACCAGGAGTAGGGTCATTGCTGTGACCATACCTGACAATTTGGTTTAGAAGCCTTTGGAACTGATTTGTTAGAGGAATTTGGAAAGGTTTGAAGTTACTAACCAGAGAATCCTGGAATACTGTAAGCCAAGCCTTATGGGCAAATCTGGTTGTAGCTCAAAAGACAGAAGACTAACAGGAATGTGCACAATAAAGGCCAAGCTCATGTGACTTCAGTTGGGAAGGAGGGTTCTACCGGGAATTGGATTGGAGGCAACAGATGTTGCATTCTGGCAAAAAGTTTGTCTATATTTGTCTCAGTGTAGAGGATCACCTGGACTGCTCTCCTTGAATAAAGAGCAATTACCTCCACTATAGCTAAACCTGACCCTATTTCCATGTAATGATACACACAGACCTGACTAGACTGTTTCCTTTTCCCATCAATTGGCTCTAAGTAATATAAATAGGGTTAACGAAAGTACTGATGTGTAACCTTTGAAGCCAAGCAACAGTCCTGTTTCCACATCTCAGTGTCTCCCTCTAAATAGTTGAACACAGCAGGATGACAGAGCCACACAGCTCCAGGACTGTCAACTGGGTTCGAGCCTCGAGATAAGGGGCTATAACTTCTCAGGGAAGAAAAGGTTTGCACATCAAAACTCAGGTACTAGCCTTCTAAACATTAAATGCTACCTCAATTGTGTTATGCAGATTGGTCTTTCTGCATATCCTTCTTTCTGCATATTGCAGTGGTGTTTTCTGGCCTCCTAGCTAGCCCAGCTCACAGTTCTCACATAACTCCTGCCATTCTTACAGTCACTCATCCTCTAGCCACTCCCTTCTTTATGAATTAATAAAATCTGAGTTAGGCCCTGGGTCATAGCCTTTGTTCCATGAACCCTCATCTGGATTGGACTCGGGACCTCTTGGCTGTCCTTAACTATAAATATGTCTTAGTGTCCTTATTCTTGCCATGGGTTGCACTGGAGGTGGTAGATTTGGAATTAACTCCCTAGAATGCCAATGACATTCCCAGAAGATTACAAATAGAAACTTCCCAGACTGTGATGAGGACAAGAAAAGAGCCTCTACAATTTAGGTCTTTAGACTTCCTGGGAAGTAAGTTTAATGATTGTAGACTAACTGGTATGGTGGAGGAAATTTCAATGCAGGCTGTGGTATAGCTACTGCTACCTACTTTTAGCCAGACTTATAGCAAGAATTGGGGGCAAAAATATTTGAAATTTTACAATTTTTAGCCTAAAAAACAATCATATGTAAGTTGGGACCAAAGAGAATGTGGTTGTTGAAGAGATTAATGCCATAAACAAAACAAAACCAAGTACTTTGAACCGGGGCAAGAAGATGCCTTGAGGGCATCTCAAAAATCAACCAGATCCTTCTCATCACAAGACCAAGGGTGCAAAAATGTAAACCTTTCGTTTGAGATGAGAGCCACTGAGCCCACATTGATTGACAAGGACTATCTAGGGAATTGATTCCCTAGGATTTATTTCACCACACTCATTCATCCAGGTACTCAGAGGCCACTGCAACCTTGATTCAAAGAGTCTAGCTACTGCTTGAGCTGGCAACAGACCTTGACATTATTCACAATGTATAAGATCATTTGGGTAGCTCTCCTTGAATGCAGAACAATTACCTCCACATTAGTTAAACTGGGCCCTATCTCCATGTACTGATGTATACAAAGCTAGCTAAGCTATTTCCTTCTCCCTTCAATTGAGTCTAAGCAATGTAAACAGGGCTAGCTGAGATACTGATGTGTAATATTTGAAGCCAGCTGACAGTTTCCTGTTTCCTCACCTCACTGGTCTCCCTATAAACATTTGAGCCCAGTGGGATGGCAGAGCCACATAGTTCCAGGAATGTCAAGTGGGTTCAAGCCTCAAGATGAGATGCTATGACTTCCCAGGGCACAAAAGTATACATAACAGAAACTGAAGCAACAGCCTCCTAAACATTTAATTGCTACCCCAACTGAGTTAAGCAGATTGGTCTTTCTGCATACACTTCTCTCTGCATATTGCAGAGGTGCCTCCTAGCTAAGCCTAGCTCACATTACTCACATAATTCTCACTGTCATTCATCCTTGAGCTACTCCCCAATTTGTGAATTAATAAATTCTGGGTGAGGCACTGGGGTGAGGCCTTTGTTCCATGAATCCTCACCTGGACCAGACTCAGGACCCCTTGGCTGCCCATAACTATAAATATGTCTTAGTGTCTTTATTCTCACCATGGGTTGCACTGAAGGTGGTAGATTGGAATTAAATCACTGAGATTTTGATAACATTTCAATGGGATTACAAATATAAACTTTCCCGACTGTGAGGAGGATGGGAAAAGGGATTACAATATTTGGATTACAATACACATGATGCTGATTTTTCTGGCATTCAAAATGCAATAGTTGTGGGGTTATAGATGCTACAAACTGCAATGGTGACCCCAGAAAATTAGAAATGCCTGGAACATGGAACACATTTTGAGGAAAACAACAGGCATTGAGCAGAACGAGTCCAAGGAGAGGTCATGTGGGCTGAAACCAGCAAGGTCACAGGGATAGGGTTCCCCAAGACCTCTGGAATTCATGTTTTACTATAATGTGCCCTGGAAGCCAGATATTGAGCTACAGGGCTAAATGTTTGTTCTGCTGGGTTTTGATCTTGCTTTGCTCCTATTTTTTTATACCCCCTGCCCCTCCTTTTTGTAATGGGAATGTTTGCCCTATACTATTATTTATTGAGAGTGTATAACTTGTTTTTTGAATTTTTCAGGGATTTCCAGCTAGGCATTTGCCTTGAGTCTCAAAGGAAAGTCTTCATCTTGGACTTTTGAGTAATGCTGGAACTATTCAAACTTTGGAGGAACCATTAGAGAATTTTGATGATACATGGGATAGTTACATTATGTTAGGTGAAATTATGTCCTTGTGCTTATTTGGAGATTAAGACATGTTTGGATATCAAGTTTACAAGGGGTGGAATGTGATGGTAAAGTTAATATGTTGACTAGATTGGTTTAGGAGTTAAGTAGGGGACTAGTACAGCACACTTCTGGTCATGCCTAGATGGGTGTAACCTGGTCCCTGGTCCTTTACTGTCTGGTGCTCTTCAGCTGCATTCTGATGCCCAACCACCATGAAATGAGCAGCTGTCCTCCAACACACTTTTCGGCCATGATGTTTCTGCTTTGAAGGCAGTCAACCAAGAACATAAACCCATAAAACCACAAGCCAATTAAATTTCTCCTCCTTTAAGTTTGGGCATTATGTATCTTATCCCAGCAATGGAAAAGCTAACTATGGTTAATCTCAAAAGGTTGCCTTTTATATTGAAATAAATATTGACTTGCATGTCATTAACTGATTTCAGTAAAAAGTTTGGTAATTCTCACATGTATTTCTTTATTTTAAATTTTATTTTACAGGAAATTTCTACACAAAAATATAATGGTATAATAAGCACCCACGTACTCCTCACATATCTTCAACAATCATCCCTTGTAGTGTCCAGGTTTGCAACTTAGTGGTTTAGTCATTGCTGTACTTTCCTTTAGTACTTGTTAAATCACTTTCTAAAAAGTGCGCAACATGTCAATGGGGCCTGATGAGATGGCACAGACTTGTAAATCTCTACTATTCGGGAAGTCAAAGCAGAAGGATTGCAAGTTTGAGTCCAGCCTGGGCAAATGAGCAAAATCTTGCGTCAAAATAAAAAATTTTTAAATGGGTTAGGGATGTAGCTCAGTGCTAAGACACTGGCTAGCATGAGTAAGGCCTTGGGTTCAATCTTCAGGACTGCTAACAACAGCAAAAAGGTATTGTTTCTTGCCTATAGATTTATACATAGTTTACATTTTCTCCATTTTAATTCTCAGTATCTTACAAAATTTTCACAGTGAATTCATAGCACTTGTTGCAATAGGAAAATATAACATTTTTAAACAACTGAAAAATATATATCTTGAAGGAGTCTATTTTCTAATGCTTAATCTAGGAGCCATTCCAGCACCAGGGATTGAACTTGTGACCTCACACTTGCCAGGCAGGCAAGAGCTTAGGCCACTGAGCTAAATTCCCAGCCCTTGTATTTTTGAGACAGGGTCTCACTATGCCATTCAGACTGGCCTTGAGCTCACTTTGTAGCCCAGGCTGGTCTTGAACTCGCAATGATCCTCCTGCCTCAGCCTCTTGAGTGCTGGGATTACAGGCGAGTGCCACCAGGCACAGCATTCTAGGAGCCATTTTTGAACTTGCTATAACTATCCATTAGTCATCCTCTCTCATATGGTTCACTGAGAGTAAGCAGAATAAACTTTGTTTTTTAAGACATTCTTTTTGATGGTAATGTAGACTATTTGTAAACATAATGAACAAAAGAAGGAAAAAACTACTATCACTCAGACAAGCAGACAAATTGAGCAACTGTGTTCTGCAGAAGAAACGTGAAGCGTCCTTCTCATTAGACTTCTTTTCTTAGAAGAAAATCATGTTTCTTAAGAAATGTCTTAAAAAAAGAAAGAAATGTCTTTTTTTTTTTTTTGAGCTAAGTATTGGACCCATGGCCTTGGGCATGCTAGGCATACATTCTACCACTGTTACTCAGAGCGAATGGAAGTTCTTAATGTCATAACATTTCTGCAGCAATGTGTGGCACTGGGGAAGGAGGAGGGCACAATTTCTACAGTGGTTTCTGAGGAAAGAGTCAAAAATCACTGTGCATCAGGAAAAAACTCAGGAATCAGGGACTCAGGAACACCAGTAAGAGCTCAGAATTTATTATCTGTCAGAGAAACAACAAAACTAGATTTAATGAGATGTGGTTTACATATCATAAATCCACTTGTTTTAATTGTATAAATTAATGATTTTTAGTAAATTTACACAGTCATATAACCATCATTACAACCTATATTATTTTTTGCAATTACTCTATAACTACCATTCTATTACAACTGCAAAAAGGTTGCAAGTTCCAACTTTGTTTCTTACTCATCTTACCAGCACTTGTTTTTTTGTTTTTTTGTACCAGGAATTGAACTCAGGACCTCATGCTTGCCAGGCAGGCACTGCACCACTGAGCTAAATCCCTGGCCCACCAGCACTTGCGCGCCTATGTTTTTTGGTTTTGCCTGCAGTGCTGAGGATTGAACCAGGGCTTTTGCACAGAACTGCACCCCAAAACAATTTAAAAATTACTTTTTAAATTTTGAGACACAGTCTTGCCAAGTCACTAAATAGCCCAGACCACACTAGAATTTGTGATCCTCCTGCCTCATCCTCCCAGGGTGCCAAGATTTTTACAGGCATGTGTGACCATGCCCAACTTGTTGTTGCTTTTTTTTTTTGACAACACCAAAGCAATTCTTCAAGCTGTAGTGTGGGAAAGATAACTTCTCAAGTACACTCAATGCTGTATCCTTCCCCTCTACAGCTATAGTTCAAAGGGCCTTTATTAGGATTCAGGGATTTAAAGCAGCACCCCAAAAGTTGGAAATCAGTGACCATTTCAAGTGATTTAGCAAATTCAGGAGAGTGGTTTACAACATTATCAATAATACTGCCTTTAAACCCTGGTGAGAGGGGCTCCTGTTCTAGGGCTCTGCATTGTGACTGCACCCTGAACCAGGTATGAAAGAGAGGCGAAGGGGTTCTTGCACCCTCTCCAAACCATGCGATGATGCCCAAGGACTGAACTTCCTGTGCACATGACTTCAAGCCTCTTACCATACCTGAGCAGCTCTCTTCTTTGGGACTGTCTTCCCTTTAGGCCTATGAGAGGGTAATGGCTACCAGGAGGCTTGGCTTTGAGGCCTGGGTGTCCACATACATGCACAACGCTCTCATGGTGTGAACTATAGCTTGGAATGAGAAGAGAAGAGTTGTGGGCTGGGGCTGGACCTCTCTGTAACTCTCACATCCAGCACAGTATTGTGAGAAGTTTGAGAATTCGAAATTGGAGTCTGAATGTCTTTATGGTGGTACATTTGTCAAGGTAGAAGGGTAAGACATTTTAATAATTTGCTAGGCTGATTTTTAAAATTTTAATATTTAGTGGGACATGGTGGTACACACCTGTAATCCTAGCACTTGGGAGGCTGAAGCAGGAGGATCACCATGAGTTCAAGGCCAACCTGAGGTACATAGGGAGTTCAAGGCCAGCCTGAGCTACATAGTGACAGCTTGTCTAAAAAAAAATTCAATATTTACACACATAGTATATTTAGACACATAGTAGACACACATGATTTCATTTACATAAAATATGCAGGATAGGCAGATTCATATACAGAAAATAAATTGGTGGCTGTCAGAGGCTAGGAGAGGGAAGAATCATGAGCAACTGTGGATGGGTGTGAAGTTCCTTCTTGGAAGTAATGAAAATGTCCTCTAACATTCAATAGTGGTAATTAGTCATAGCTCCTCTTCACAGCATGATGTTACAGCTAATTTTGTTTTAAATATCCCAAACTTAAGGATATTTCTGAAATTTGGAACCTAAAATACTATAACTACAGTACTGGTAAATTTGTGTACATCTGAAGTCTATGTCTGTGTCTTTCTGTATGTGTCGCTGCATATGAACATTTGTGTACACAAAAGTGGATGCAATGCTGGGTGTAGTGGCTCATGCCTGTAATCCCAGCACTCGGGAGGCTGAGACAGGTGGATCGTTGTGAGTTCGAGACCAGCCTGGGCTACAAAGTGAGCTCAAGGCCAGCCTGAACGGCATAGCAAGACCCTGTCTCAAAAACAGGGCTGGGGATCTAGCTCAGCGGTCTAAGCGCCTGCCCGGCAAGTGCAAGGTGAGTTCAATCCCCGGTGCCGCAAAAAAAAAAAAAAAAGTGGATGCACCAGTGAATTAAGATAAGCATCATTCACTCTCCAATGGATTGCAGGACAAGAGTAAGGACTGAGGCTGGAGCGGGAGAAGTACACAAAGGAATCTAAGAAATCATACTTGCCTTCTGAACCAGGTTCAAGATAAAACCAAGGAGCCAGAGACAGTGCAAATTAGAATTTAAGAGCCTTTATTAGCCAGCTGGCGACTGGACATCAGGACCCACGCAGGGAACCACTGTGCAGTGCCGAGTGAAGGGAGAGCTAGGTATTTATGTACTATAACCATACCCCCGGTGACAATGGTTACAATTAAACATGCATCTATGATGTCCTGGTTGCCATCCCCATTGACAATGGTTACAATTAAACATGCATCTATGACGTCCTGGTTGCCATCCCCGTTGACAATGGTTGTAATTACACATACATCTATAATATCTTGGTCGCCATCCCTGTTGACAATGATTACAATTACACATACATCTATAACATCCTGGTTGGCATACCTGCTGGGACACAGTGCACCAAACAGACCCGAGAATACAGAACTAAGTTACATTCTCAAAGGGGAGTAGCCTCACAAGCAAGGGAGTGGGGGGGTACAGACAGGGTTCAGTAGTTTTTCTATTATGTCAGCCTACAACACCTTCCATGGGCTTAACTGAATGTCCTCTAAGATCCCTCCTAACACCAACATTCCATGTTTCAGTCATTTTTAAAAACTACCTTTGCTGCAGGGCGAAGATAAATTAATCCATCCAAACAGCAAATATTTATTACAGTTGCTTATTGTGTGTAGATGTATCTGAGCAGGTGAGAAATAATTTTGCTACTCAAACGTCGACTCCCTCCGTTCAGCAGAAATTGTTTTCCACACCTCCCAGACCAGCCAAAGACACCGGGTGCGGGACACACCCGGGGTTGCTATGGAGTCCCACGGAGTCCACGACGGAAGTGGTCCTTGGAAATCACTTTCCCAGGAAACCTGCTCTTGAAAAACAATGCCCTTCCAGTTCATCGTTTCCTGAGTAAACTCATAGAAACACAACCAAACTCGCTCTCAGCAGTGAACAATGATCTCCCAAGAGAGGAACACCCGGTCTCCCAGGGGGAGAATTGTTTCGGAACCAAGAAGCGCAGGGCACTGGTTCTCCACCGAGCTCCTCTCCTGGACGGACCAGCCTCCCTGCGGAGTTGCCGTGGAAACAGAGCGCGCAGTGCAGAATCAGCTAAGCGCCCAGGCGCGGCCTTTGCTATCTGCAGAGGGGACTCACAGGACCAACGCCAAGATGGTTAGTGGTTCTAGTAGTAAGGGAGAACTTTGAGTAGGGACTGGAGGTTGGAGATTCCCAGCCTGCTTTGGGGGTAAAGTCTAGGCTTGTCAGCAGAGTGTCATCTTCCTCTCCTCCCAGTGTTCCCGTGGGGGACAGGGAGCGATGCAAAGATAAGTAGCTTCATGCTTTAGTCCCTCCTGCTTCTCATTTCCCCACATCTGAGCTGACCGTGGGGTAGAGAGCAGAGCAAGAGGCTACAGAAGCTACAGTAAAGCATCTCCTATAGATAAAGAAATTGGAAGTAGCTATTTTGGTTCAGCTCAATTACTGATGCCCTTTTAGTAAAATATCTGTTACAACAGAGAATTTAAATAGGCTTCCCTGGCGTCTTTAACGGTTTGACTTGTACTTCATGGGACTGTCGCTGTCATTTTAAAGCCGACCATCAGAATTGGATAATACAGTTGTCTTTGTGGTTTCTTTTACAGATGCTTTCAAGGGCCAAACCTGCTGTAGGTGGAGAACCACCACAGACTAACAAAAGGAAGAAGAAAGGCAGGAAGATTCCAAAACTAGAGGAGCTACTTTCACAGAGAGATTTCACTGGAGCTATTACTCTATTGGAGGTAATGTCCAAAGAAAGTTGCTTCTTAATCTGGGAAATACTGGAGCACAGATGAATGCTTGGGTGAATGCTGGTTGGTATATTGTGGGAACAGGTGGGTGCATCCTGGGGCATCTTC
>RJWT010017583.1:0-19274 GCA_004365215.1 Cuniculus paca | reverse complement strand
CCTCCGTGTACCAGGTAGGGCCGTCGGCCCGGCCCGGCGCCGCGTCTCCTCGAGGCCGGGCCCAGGGCCGGCGGCCGGGGCCCCTCTTCGGCCTTACCGCGCCTTCCGCGCCCGGGGGACCCAGACGCCCTCCCCAGCTTCCTGTTGTCTTCTCTTCCTGCTCCGCACCCCCTTTTTCCATGTTCCCATCCCCTTACTTGCCGGTCTCAAGTTTCCTATCTTAGATCCCGCCTCTTTTCTTCCAGGTTTCTCCTTGACACCCCAGTTCCCTCCAGCTGACCCCGCAGAGGGCTGGGGACAGGTACTCAAGCTCCCTGTCCAGCGTCGCCCCTCACTCCTGGGCTTGCTGGGTGCCAGAGGCCTCTTTACCCTAGAGAGCATTTCTGTTTTTCGGCCACACCCCCAACCGTGTCCCTCTGTTTCTGAACTTCGGTGTGTGCATCTTTTCTGCTCTCCTGGCCCTAAAGGACAGGAAGATAGAAGGGATTGGCTTCCACCCTCCATTTATTCTCTTGCTTCTGATCTGGAGGAACTGTACAGAACAGGCCCCACGGTTTTGTTTAGCTCCAACCTAACCCACAACTGACTTTTTTGGCTGCCAGTGTTGTGGGAGGTTTGTCTCTTCCCCATCTGAAGACCCAGCATGGCTGGACTCAGGGCCCTTGACCAGCTCAGGGCTGTCAGATGGGGTACCCGGTCCAAATGGATTCAGCATTCCTTCCCAGGTAACAGAGGGCAGATGTCTGTCTGCCTTCCCCCATATAGCTCTACCTCAGTTCCAGCCCCTTTAAGAAGCAAAGCATGTTTATTATCAGCTTTTTTTTTTTTTTACTTGATTCACTGCTGGGCTTGAATCTGTGCTAGTGCTAAGCAAGGACTCTATATCTGCACTATTTACACAATCCTTTGTTTGTTTTTTGTTTTTTTGAGTCAAGGTCTCACTCTCTAAATCAGGCTGACCTTGAATTTACTCTGTAGCCCAGGCTGGCCTCAAACTCAGGATCCTCCTGCCTCAGCCTCCCAAGTGCTGGAATTACAGGCACACACCACCACGCCCAGCTCCTTTATTTTCCTATCACTATTGTTATTATAGTTTTTAATTTTGACGCAGGATCTCTGTTAAGTTGGCCAGGGTGGCTTTGAAGACTCTGGTCTCAACTTCCTGAGTCACTGGGATTATAGACATGTGTCACTCTACCTGGCCCCTGACAACTTTCTTTGCACTTTTAGGAGCTGGAAGTAGGTGGCAGACTCTTGTTTCCCCGTTTCTGTTTAGACTAGGGGCCTAGGTGAGGGGACCACTTTTGTAGTAAGTGAAATAGACCTAGTTTGTCTTTATTTCTCCAATCTGTGGATTTCTGTATTTGACCTGTTCTGGCCTGAGGTTGCTTGGGAGGACCCAAGGATCCTGAATTGGGTATCTGCCCTCCTGAATGTTAGGGCAGGGCCTGTTGGGGGACGCATTTCCCACAGCTGATCGCACTACCAGCATTTACTTCTTGCTTTGGGGGCCATCAGGACCTAGTCCCCCTCCTCACCCTTTTGTCATGCCCTGATGGAAGAGTACTTCTTTTCTTGGGCCTAGCATGAAAGTCAAACAAACCAAGCCAGGAAAGGGGCCTCCCAGGAGAATTCAAGGGGCTCCTTGTCTTCCCTGCCATGAGTGGGCTGGAGCTGGACCTGGCATGATAACAGGCTGCATGGTACTGACTCCCAGGTTACCCAGAGAGCTCTACCTGTGCTTCTGACCAGAGACTAGTGACCAGGCCTTTGAGCCTGGCTGGCTCAAACTGGCCTGCAGTGTACTGGGAGTGAGGTCTGACCTGGAAAGCTGGACACAGGCAGCCAAGCAGCTACAACACCGTGAAGGCAGGTATCACCCTGACCAGTGCCTCTCCAGGCTGGGCTCCCTAGTGGCTGAGAAAAGGGAGCAGTGGGCACTAAGACTAAACAGTGGACTCTGCTGCCAGCCCCCACTCTACTTCCCCATTCTTCTCATTCTATCCCAGGTGATAACTGGAGTGAAGGTGTTTCCCTGTCATTTCTAGAAGCTGGAAGAAGACTCTAGAACTTGTGGTTGTGGGAAAGCCTTTTGAGTCAGTGTTAGAACACACTTTGCTCACAAATCAGCTGTGTGCAGAGGCAGAAGGAAGGAAGCTTCCTAGTGCCTCTGAATACTGCCAGAGACATTTCCTGTGACACCTGCCCACTGTGTCCTGCCAAGGCAGTGTGGGTCAGGACAGGCCTGAAGACGGGCTCTTATCTTGTCTCTCCATAGAATCTGGACACAGATTGCAGGGCCATGTTCCTACTCAGGGCCCATTGCTGGCCACCATCTTGGCCTGGGCTCAGCCCCTTCATCTTGTGCTAGCCTTCTGCTTTCCTACTGTTAGGGATTGAACCAAGGGTTTTGCACAGAATAGACAATATTAGGATACATCCCTATCTGTCATTGTACTTACTTGAGACAGGATATCTCTTAAGTTGGCAGTCTGGCCTCCAACTTTCAACTCTTCCTGAGTAGCTGGGATTACAGGCGTGTGCTGCCGCACCTGAGTCTGCTAATCTTTGGTGATCCACATTGATTGGCTGTCTCTGGTGGGTCAATCTCCACCTTCGGCTGGCAACATTTAGCTAACCCCAACAGAACACATGGCTCAAAGTGGGCAACAGCCATTCTGTGTGTCCTAGATGCTAACTCAGATGCCCTATACTTGGGTTAGAAGACCCAGGAAGCCTTGCTGTGCTGTGTGCTGTACCTGGTGCTGGGCAGTGGTGACAACTCCACAGGACTCTATAGTTGGCTGGGTGCACAGTAACTATAGAGTATGTTTGGCTGCCAGACGCTACCTGTAGTGCCAAGGAAACTGAGTAGTGGCAGGAGTAGACGTGTGCCACACTGACTTGTCAGAGATGGGGAAACTTGTTCGAGGTGGCTCTTGCTGCTATGGCCTGTGTCATGTGAGGTTGAGGGCTGCAGCAGGTACAGCAGATGCATGCTTTGATGTTCTCTGTGTGGGTGTTAGGTGTGTCTAGGGCAACTGGCCTGGCAAGGTAAGCAGTTACCCTCCTGAGACCTGGGCAGGCCCTTCCAAAGTTCTGGGCAGGTACCCAGGTGGGTGGCAGGAGTGCTGAAAGGGCAGCAGGGACACCCAAATAAGAGTTTCTGTCAAGTCCAAGCTGAGAGGAAAGATAGGCAGTTTGTGCTGGCCCCTTGCTCTGAACCCACCCCTGTAGCCTGAGAGCAGTGTGACCTGTGAGTACTTCTGCCCATCTCTAGGGAAGACCCAGCATTGGTAGTACCTAGGGTATTAGAGCCACAGTCTGATTTCTGACCTCCCTGTCCCATTTCTGCTGGCACAGCTCTTCGCAGGAGACCACATATGGTCCTCCGTGAGACACATCCAGCCCTGATGTCCACTGATGTCAGCAAGGCCCAGAGCCTTGATGCTGGCATCTGGAGGAAGACATCACCTGTTGTTCCCACCACTCATGACCTCTTGGCCAGGGGGTTGGAGGTGATGTGGCCTAGACTGTATTTGATGTGACTCCAGCTGCTCCCCTGACCAGGCTCCTATGGCAGTGTCCCATTATTTCTCCTACATGCTTTCCACTTGAGCTGTCTGCTCTCCATCCCGGCCTCCCCTTGTTTTGAGCCTGAAGCAGTGTTCCTCATGCTGAAACCTTCCCCTCTCCTGCGCATCTCCTCATCTGAATAGGATACTTTTACTCTCAGTGCTCTAAGAAGGTTAGTGTGTCTGACCTCCATCTCACCCTAAGGCCTTCTGCCTCTATGCTAGCTCTCAGTTCCAAAGGACTGATTACCTGATAGGTATTTCCATTGGTAAGAGGCCTAGGAAACAGGGACTACTGCCTCTGCCCAAACCCCCATCTTAGAGCACATGGTGTCCTAGAAGACTACCTCCATGGCTTGGGAGCCTCGGGCACCAGTGAGTCACTCAGGCAGGAAAGAGCTTTGGCAATAGGTCTGCTTAGGAGTCTGAAACATAAGACTTGAGCAAGGAGGATTTTTGGAGCCTGGCTAGGTTGTGCTTTTGTGGTGGTAGCTTGCCATTTTGAGTTACTTTTAGATCTAAGCAGCGTTTATTACTGAGTGAGAGTCACATCCTGGGCTTTCTGGGCCCCCTGGGTCCTGACATCAGGAGGAGAGGTCAGCCAGGCTAACCCTGAACTTCAGATCCAACCTAGATGGAAGATGCAAGGCCAGACTTCTCCCTTAGGGACCTTAATGGCCTTGAACAAAGAGCTGTTCCTGCTCAGACCAGTGCTTGACTAAGGAGGTTAAGGAAACTAGGTTGAGCATATGGGGTATGCCAGTGAGCCTGGCACAACCTTGCCTACATGCTGGACATCACAGAATACTTGGGAGGCCTGCTAGCTGAGCAGGGCTTTACAGTTAATGCCCAAGGGGAAGCCCCTTGGCTGCATTTTGGGAGTGGTGGCCTCAACAAGAGCCTGAAGGTTCCTAACCCTCAGAGCAGGAGAGTGAGCTGTTCTTAAGGGCCTAGGTGCTGGTCTAACAATGGAATGAATGGGTCTTCAGGATTTGAGAGGACCACGTGGTTCAGGCTTGAGAAAGGTTCCCAAAGACTAGCTAACCACAGAGAGCTTGTAACCTACTGGAAGCCTTGGGGGCCTGCTTCCTAAGACTCACTTGTGGTCCAAGGGTAGGACTCCTCCTTGAGCCTAGCCAGTGTACCTGACTTCCTTAAACCAGAGGAGAAGCCAACTCAGTTGGACTCTCTGGGTATGCGCAGGCTGAGTCACATATAATCTACTTACACCTGGGCAGAGAGAGAGGCTGGGTGCCATTCTGGGGTTGCAAATGGAAATGACTGTTTCTTTGCCATTGTATATATTCAGCATGTGCTAAGGGCCTTGGGGCCTTGGCTCTTCCTGCGGATAGGACTACCAGCATTTTGACTGCAGAGGACACGGGTAGTGTTTGTTCTGAGGTACCGTGGTAGGTGCTGAGACTTGCTGCCAGATATATTGAATCTCCCGCCTCATCATACTTATCACCTTATGTACATGAGGAAATTTAGACCCCAAGTAGAAGGTGATTAGCCCAGAGTCATGCTGCTAGTGACCTGTGGGCTTGGGGTCTGAGCCTGGCACTGTGGTTGCAAGCCAGCATCTATCCTAGGAGGCTCTGTGGCTTCCACCTTGTCATCCTGGATTGTGAGTCCAGGGTCTTCCAAGCTAGTGGTAGGGCATCCTGCCGTAGGCACTGCAGAAGCTGTTTCTGGAAGTACCTGAGTTCTTGTGGGCCTGGATCTATTGAGTGAGCACTGTGTCCAGCACTTGTGGAGTTTTCTAGCACCTAGCTTCCTACTGAATAATGGGTACAAGTTGGCACAGATGCAGTGTGGCCCAGCCATAGCTGAGGATGAGTGTGTAGCCACCCTTTGGCCAGTCCTCTGTCTTACTGGGGAGGTTGAGGGAAGAAGGCTCCAGAGCATGGTGATCACCCTGCTATAGGCATGTGGGTTGGGCTGGTTGTTGATCTGGAACTTACCTGAAGAGTATCCCTTGAACAGTTGGTGAGGGGCTGTGTATGGGTTTGGCTTGTCCTTTGGCTGGACCAGCCCAGGCTTGGGGTTGTTTTCCCAGGTGGGTAGTCAAGGTGGTACTGGGAAGTAAGTGATGATATATTTGGCAGCTTCAGTGCCTCCTCTGAAGGGCCTTTGAACTCCTTCTTGAGTCTGGTTCAGCTACTCAGAGCCAGGAGGAGAGGCCCAGTGCCCTGGGGATGGGGCATGTATCCCCAGCTGTGCTTAGAAGCTTTTGGAGGGCCAGGCTGCAGCCAGGAGGAATGTGATTGCCCTCTGTTCAGGCTGGTGGACCCTAGAGGCAACTTTGTGGAACTGGACCCAAAACCTGGATAAGGCCCAGATAACCTCTCACCAAGAGGTGCCTAGAGCTGTTCACATGGAGCACTGTAGGAATTCCAGGTCCCGAGGGCTCTTAGTGCTAGTATCCTACCTGGCTTCCTCATTGGGTGGTGCCACATAATGCTGTGTGACTGGTCCTCACTTCTGAGAGGGCACCCAGAGGTTTCATCCCTGGAATACATGGCCATTCACTACTTCACTACTGTGCTGTATTCTTTCCTACCAAGTAATAGCAGTCTTTGGACCATCCATGCAGCCCCCAGTCAGGTCTGTGTCTCCCACTTTTTTTTTTTTTTTGAGACAAGGTCTTACTGTGTAATTCAGGCTGTCCTCAAATTCACAGCAATCCTCCTGCCTCAGCCTCCTGATTGCTGGGATTACAGGCATGCACCACCACACTCAGCATGTTTCCTGTATTTTGACCCACCTCTAATCCCCAGTCCATTCTGCACAGACCCCTGGCGATAGACAGGGCAGATGGATTTTCCCACCCATGACCTGCCTCACCTACCACTTCAGCCAACCCATACATCAGTACCTCGTGCTGACTTTCCCCTGCTAGGCCCTGTTTATCCAGGCCCAGCCAAGGCAGGTCATTCTCTCATTTTAATTTTTAACCTAACTTAGTACTTGAGATTTGAATGCAGATAATATGTGGCATTCATGCTGAGGAGGAGTCTGGATGGCCTCTACTGCCAAGTCCTTAACATGCAGATTCCACCACTCACAGCTCCAGACCTGGCCCCTGGGGACTGAGCATGGTAAAATAAGATGGCAGCTAGGGTTTACCAAGGACCCCACATGTGCAGCCATGGCCCCCAACACAGCCATACAGTGGTCTTAGGAGGGTTCCCCTCCCCTGTGCATACTGCAAAGAGGCTGTGGCATGGTGGGCCTAGCATGTTGGCCTCCCTTTTGTACTATGAGCCCCATGAGGGCCAAGGCCACAGCCTACTCTGTGTCTCTTGATGGCACCAAGTGGTGCTTAGATGATGTGTGTTGACACCCAAGATGGGAATGGTTCTGGCAGCCCCCAATCCATGTGAGGAAGGACCCCAAGAGAGACCTAACTATTGCTAACCCACTTAGATCCGCCCAACTGAGCACCCTGTCCCACTTACAGCCCCATTCCCACCTGCCTTCGTCCTGGGCCTACTTAGCCTCATGTCTGCCATTAAGTCTGGGAATGGCTCTGGCAGGTGATCATTCTCTCTGGGTGGTGATGGCTGGCAGCTCTCATCTGTGCACATCATCAAGGCTAGGGTTGAAGGGCCAGTGTTGATGTCAGCCAGGGCCCTGTCCCTTCATGAGCAGCCTTTCCAAAAGCTAAGGAAAGAGTGCCTGTTTCAGTGTGGGAAAGCAGCATCCCCTCCCCCATGGATCACTGCTGGCTGAGTCCCCTGCCATGCCAGATCAAAAGCCAGGTGTTCTTGTAGAACAGGAAAATGCCCATTTCCAGTCCCTGGTAGAGTCAAATTAATCACTACCAGTTGGGCCTGGATCAGGGAAGAGCTGAAGCCCCACTCTCCACAGAGCCTAAGCTGGCAGTGTCCTGCCATATACCCTTGAACAGCTCTCAGGTTTTGCTAGACACCAGCACAACTTGGGGACTACCATGTGCTCCTCTCCTCACCAGCTGGAGTTCCTTGGAACAGCTGGCCTGGCCTGGCTGGAGCTAGTGCACACAGGCGGGCACGTGTGTGTGCACCATCCTACAGGTCTGTGAGCTTCATTTCCCTTTCCTTCTTCGCAGTGTACTAATGGTCACTTGATGTGCGCTGGCTGTTTTATCCACCTACTAGCAGATGCCCGACTGAAGGAGGAGCAGGCCACGTGCCCCAACTGTCGTTGTGAGATCAGTAAGAGCCTCTGCTGCCGGAACCTGGCCGTGGAGAAAGCCGTGAGCGAGCTGCCCTCAGAGTGTGGCTTTTGCCTACGCCAGTTTCCCCGCTCTCTCCTGGAGAGGCACCAAAAAGAGGAATGCCAGGACAGGTGACTGCTGGGGCTGGGGGGCATAATCACACAGGTGGAGACCCTGGTGCAGGCACAACCCCATACAGGATGATCTTGCTGGTCCAGCCCAGTAACATAGGCCCCAGGAGTGGGGGAAGTGTGGGCTCCACAGAGCATGGCATGGAGTCTGTACCTGTTTTGCTGTCTGGATATGTTGACACTGGCCTGCAGAATTCTCTGTGGGGAGTCCTTGGAGGCCCATGACAGTGTAGCCAGCTTAGGTGCTTTGGGAGCTTGATGTGAGGCTGCTCTGTAGTCCAGCCCCTGTAGGTGGACGTGGCCACTCAGCTGGCAAGCCCCTAGCACTAAGCTTTTCTTGGAATGAAAGGGGTCCAGGACTGTGATCAGGCAGCTACTTACTGCCAAGCTGAAGAGAGATACCGCAGCAGTGGGTGCAGGAGGCATGCTGGCCCAGAGCTCTCTCTTGGTCCTTCTTCCTCCCTCTCCTTTTTCCCTCTCTTCCTTTCTTTCCTGCCTGCCTCTTCCCTCCCTTTCACACACATGTATGTGTCTGTACATGTGCAATCTGAACCTGACGTGGTGGCTAAGCTCAGGGCAAAGTGTGTCTTACAGGGAGAGGTTTGTGGCTAAGAGAAACTTCCTCTGGAGGACAACTGGACACAGTCACCTACTCTGGACAAAGGTGTGACTGCTGTGCTCACTTCCTCCCAGGGTAACTCAGTGCAAGTACAAGCGCATTGGCTGTCCATGGCATGGCCCCTTTCATGAGCTGACAGTGCACGAGGCTGCATGTGCCCATCCAACCAAGACGGGCAACGAGCTGATGGAGATATTAGATGAGATGGACCAGAGCCACCGCAAGGAAATGCAGCTCTACAACAGTATCTTTAGCCTGCTCAGCTTTGAGAAAATCGGCTACACAGGTGAGGCGCCTCACCACCTACTGCATGCTGCATAGGTGGGCTGGAAGAGCGTGCTGGGCAGGCTCTGGGCAATGGGCACAGGCTGTGCCAGGTGGCTGGGCTCTGGAGAGGCTCCAGCTAGACAGGAGGATTCCTCAGGGAAGAAGACAGATTGGAGAATAAGCAGAAGGAGAGGCTAACAGGGCCCCAGGGTACAGCTCACAGCTCTCACGGCAACCCCTCCCTCCAGCCCTCCCTATCTGGCCTACAACCCCAGCAAAGTGCATGGGGCTCGACAGCTTCGGTATGGTTGGGGTCTAACTGGAAGGTGGGTTGTGTCTTGGGGAAACCTAGGAGCTCAGGCCTGACCCTCGGAGCCCAGAACAAGAAGAGCACTCTGTCAAATCAGATTCTGCCTGCAAATGGTCACTAAAGTGACATGAAGCTGTTCAGTAACAGGGCTGAGAGCGCCCAGCTCAGACTGAACTGGGAGTGAAAGCCCACAGATGGGCAGACTGGACTGGGCCTAGGCCCACTGAATATCCTTGCTCTCAGACCACTGCTGATGCCTTTGAACTTGTTGGGGAACAGGGGCCAGGCTACAACCTGGTTCAGAGGACAACAAGAAGCACCTACTGACCCTGGGCCACTCAGGGAGATTCCATCCCTCTTTGTTCAGGCACACCAGGAAGCCAACCCAGAGCACTGAGGGCAAATGTGGCAGCCAGTCATGCTGTGCTGCCCAGCCTGGGCCTGGCTAGATGGGCCCATCAGGCCCAGGAGGGCTGCAGCAGCAGAAAGCCATGGTCCTGGTTAGGGCAGCCTCAGCTGATCCTGGCAGCCCCATGGGGTCTGGGTAGGCTGGGGCATGTGGTTCCATCCGTGGATGGGTGGGACATCCTATCCATGCAGGATGAACTGGCTACCCTCAAGCCTTCGCCTCCACAGAGGGACTTGCCAGCCACAGGCTGTGGGCTCGAAAGAGGACTGCAAAAGCAGGTTTGCCTGCTGACTGATGGCCCCGCCGATGGCCAGTCAGAGCCTGCGTCGCAGCCCAGCACTCAAGGACCTGGCAGTCCCCTCGAGCAGGACTGGGTACCACTTGCCCACCACCAACTTTTCTGGCAGCTCTGTATCAGAACCAATAAAGTGCACTTGTTCTCAGAACTGCATCCTGTCTGTGTGTCTGCTTACCCTGCCCCTACGAGGACACGGGGCTGAGGGTGAGGAGGAGGGTGGCCCTGTAGGTTGGCCACACCTGGGGCATGGCCTTACCTCCCACAGCCTCTGGACTCTCCAGCTAATTGGTGTTAATTCTGTTTGTAGTTGTTCCCCCAAAGCTTGTGCGCCTCCGTTTGCCATAATCGTGTTTGACTTGCCTTGTGACAAGTAGAGCTTGCTGTGTCTGGGTAAGTTGCCTTCCTCCTGGGCTGAGCCTCCCCTCGGCCTGGTCGGGGAAGGCGCTGCCACCCAGCCCTGACCCACACTAACTGGTGGCTGTTTCTGGCCCTATTTGTCTCCACAGAAGTCCAGTTCCGGCCATATCGCACAGATGACTTCATCACACGCCTCTACTATGAGACGCCACGGTTCACAGTGCTGAACCAGACATGGGTCCTGAAGGCTCGTGTGAATGACTCAGAGCGTAACCCCAACCTGTCGTGCAAGCGTACACTTTCCTTCCAGCTCCTCCTCAAGAGTAAAGTCACAGCGCCCCTGGAATGCTCCTTCCTGCTGCTCAAGGGCCCATACGATGACGTGAGGATCAGTCCTGTTATCTACCACTTTGTCTTCACCAACGAGAGCAATGAGACAGACTATGTGCCCCTGCCCATCATCGACTCTGTGGAGTGCAACAAGCTACTGGCCGCCAAGAACATCAACCTGCGGCTCTTCCTATTCCAGATACAGAAGTAGGATGGATCCAAGACTCCTGAGGAATAGCGGGCCGTGGCCTGGCACCACTTTCCTCTTTACCCCTGGCTTGGCAGTGGCTTCACACAACTATCTGATCATTTTAGCAAAGGAGGAGAACAAGCAAAATCAAACTGGGAAAGTCTGCATGTGTGTGTGATGCAGCCCCCACCTCCAGCTCCCCCCTTCACCCCTGCCACCCCCTCTCCAGGGCAGCTGGAGGCTGGGCTGACCTCAGAGGAGACCGTGCTCTGAGCTCCTCAGGCTCAGGGCCAGCAGCAAGGAGGGTGAGAAGCCTGTGGCCCCTGCGCAATCCCATCCTTACGGCTTGGCACTTCCTAACCTGGTTCCTGGCTGGGCACAGGGGCCCCCGTTGACTGCAGACGGCATATTTGATTGTGATTAAAAAGGCAGCCTTGTTTCCTACTTGATGTTTTGTTGGAGGGAAAGGCATGGCTGTGAATGGACGCCGTGGGAGCTTTGTTTTGGCCTGGGGGTCAGGGGCCACCCTGTCTCTGTTACTGCACCCATGCATGCCCCCCAGGAGAGACTTGGAGACATTGCCTCCCCTACAGCCTGTCATAAGGTTCTTAGGACAGGCCTAGGCAGAGAGAGCCAAGGAGGGTTGAGGCTCCCCCAGCTACCCAGCTGCTCCCAGGGAGGCAGGACTCTGCTACCAGGGCTCAGCAAATGTTTTCGGAATGCAGGGTGAAATCCTTTCTCTTCCAGGAAAAAAAATTAAACTCTTTACAAGCTCCTCTATAATTGATGAAGTTTTAATGAGAGAGAATCCATTCACTCTGCTCAGCCTGGAGGGCACAGTATCCTGAGGATGTAGAGGAGCAGTCACAGGCTATGCCAGCTTAGAAGGGCAAGGTCTGCTGTCAGAGACTGACTGCTGGCCACAGTGTGGTTTCCTGACTGAAAGAGGTGGGCCCACCCAGCCTTGACTCACAATCCTCTGATGTTCTGAGGGTGGCTCTGGGCTCAGAGGGTCAGAAGCAACCCTGCATGGAGGAGCCGGGCTCTGGTCTGTTCTTCCCTGGAATCCTTAGAGCTACTAGAAAGCGTGGAACTTGATTAGGAGATGGGCTCGTCTGTGATAGTTTTTTGTTGCTTTAATACCAAAGAACTGGTTTCCTCTGCCCTAGCAAAACCTTCCACATGCCTCAGAGCAGTCACCACCTGACCCCTTCAGGCTGCCTTGGCCTAGGTCCCCACTACTCTGCCCTGAGAGCCTGAGGGGCAGGTAGTCCTGGTTGGGTACAGAGCTTAGGCCATTGACCCCCCAGGGCTCCTCCCACCCTAATCTTCAAGGTCAGGTAGCTGAGAAATAGTGGGAAGGGACTATAGAATAGGATGTAAGCTCTAGCCATTTTTCTGAGTGTGGCTGACAGTGCCAGTGTGTCCCCCTGAGTCAGTTCTGTTCCCCTCACAGGGAAAAGCCTCTCAGTTATTTCCAAGAATCCTATTTGGATTCCTGTTCTCAGCTCAGGGCATGGGCCTGCTGAAGTGTCCACTGGGGAGCCTTGTCATCTGTAAAGCTGATGAGCTGGGGGATTAAGAAGGCTCATGTTTGGCCTTCTGCTCATTGCAAAGACCCAGTCCAGGTCCCAGCAATCTGTGGGGTCTGTGCCTCTCAAGTTCAGCCAGGTGACACACGACATCTGCTTAGCAGGCACACACAGGCCCTCAGGAGGACAGGCAGAGGCCTCCTGGGAAGTCCCATCAATTCTGAGATGGGAGGTATGGCTGGTTTGGCTTGTTCACCTATATTTGGGTGCGTATAAGACACTGTGAATTCCTAGTACAGATCAGGGTGGGAGGCTTGTTCCTCACAGGCACAGCCAAACTGAGACAAGGTGGGCAACTGAACTGGCAAGGGCTGCAGGAACTAGGAGGCCACGACAGGGACAGAGGCCTAACTGGCAGTCCTGTGGCCTCAGTGCCCAGATGCCAGCCCAGTGCGTGGGGCAAGGGATAGAAGGAGCCAGCCCAAGGCATGGCTGGGGTGAAGGCCTAGAGGTATGGTGTGTCTGGGGGTTAGGCATCCTAGTGCTGTCCCAGCATGGACCTGCCCTGTGACTGTCCCATTCACCAGCTGAGCCTTGCAGCCTAGGAGAACCAGGCAACTGAGAAGACTGGCGTGTTCTTCAGCCATGCTGGGGGCTGGCGCCACAAACCTGTGGCATTCTCACCGTGGCCCCTTTATTGCTAGGGGTGCCACATCTACTGGTTTGTCTCCAGAATCCTCTGTCATCTTGCTGTCCTGACCTGGTTCTTTATCTGTTATCTCTGCGGGTGGGGGGCCTAGCCTCAGCAGATGTGGGGGAAGTCTGGGGGTTGTAGGCTAAGCAATGCCTTCCCCACCTCACACACAGGTCTTACCCCCAATTCCTGTGAACACCATATCCCTGTTTGCCCAAAGTGAGACATTTACAAAAATAATAAAAATAATTTTTTAAAGAGCAGAGCAAGAAGTGTTTTTATGGCTGTTGGAAATGACTGTCATGTTACTTTTGTGGTCTGCTTTTTCTTTGGATATTTTCTGTATGTAACTGTAGTTTAAAAAAAAAAAATTCCAAACCATGTTTTGTCTGTGTTTCCTTACCAGAAAACAGCCTCGTGGGTGGTCCTACTGGGCTTGGCCAGCCTCCCAATTACCTGCTGCCTGTGGCTACCTCCTCTGTGCAGGCCTCCAACCCTCTGCAGAACCTCCTAGCTTGGCCAGTAGGGAAACAGGCAATAGAGAAGTCATGTAGGCTCTGAAGGAGAACTGGGCTCCCAGGAGTTACACTGTCCTGTGAACCCTGAACCAAGAAAAAAAGCAGTCCATGGTCTTCCCAGCAACAGTGGGGGAAGCCGCCTCTGTCTTCTGAGCCACCCTGTTCCAGCCTATTTAAGGCAGCCTCTGCTTCCATGCCTTGCTCCTCTTCTCTCACTGTGCCCCTCACCTCACCTGTCCGTGAATCTGCCTTGGTTTCAGAACCACACTCTAAATGGGGAAAGAATTGGTGATACAGGCCTCGAAATCATCCCCAATACTCCTAGGTCCAGCTGGGGGCGTGTCAGAGCACCTTACCCTCCTAAAGGAGGGCTATGTGCATTTGGTTTTCCTTCTGTGCAGCTCTGCAGGCTTACCTCACTGTACCCCTGCAGTCTCACACCTGCCCAGCCCCAGCTCACACCAGGAAGTCATCACTCCGATACATCAACCTGCTCTGGCACCCTTCCTGGAACCACCCGTGCTCCGCATCTCTCTTCCCATTAGGCCTTGCTGTCCATTCACTGGCTGGGATTTTTACCCCATTGGGTCGTTCTGATTTGATTTGATTTTGTCTAGAGCTTCACTATGCAGTTTAGGCTGGCCTTGAACTCACTTCGTAGCCCAGGCTGGCCTCAAACTCGCAGCTATCCTCCTGCGTCAGCCTCCCACGTGCTGGGATTACAGGCGCGCACAATGCCCAGCCCGCCATTTTGATCATAATAGAAAGTAAACCTCTCCGTCTTTCACTCTTCTGGTCTTCCATGGGACTTTTCACCCATTCTCTGCCGGGTCCTTCAGTACACAGTGGCACCAGGTGCCCACTGCTAGGCTTGCCACATTGCCAGGAATGACAGACAGCCTCAGGACACGGTATGTGTTTGGCCTCAAGATAAAGGGGGATGAGGTATCCCAAGGATGCCAGACAATTGTAAGTCCCTGATGCAAGTGAGAAATCTGAGTGAAAATACCACCAAACTACACCCTAACTCCTTAGGTCTCAACACAAAGCAGCTTTGCAGTTTTAATGTGCCTTCACGGGATCTTCCGGTAATATATCCAGCACACATGAGGAGACTACTTTGCTCGCTTTGGAAAACATATCCTCCCCCCACCTCCCGATCACCCCCACCTTCCAATATACTTGGGGTTTGAATCCCCAAATGTGATTGGCTGTGTCCACCTCAAGCGGGCAGGTCTCAGTAGCATTCACTCCTCAATTAAATTCGCAAGCCCAAATTGCAAACCCTATGAGAGGGCGGGGACTAAGCCTGGACTCCTGCCGGGCACAACCAAGCAGGCGCAGGAATCTGGGCGTGGCCGACACGGAGGCCGAAAGAGGCGGTCTGGGCGGGGCCTCAGGGCCGCGCGGGAAGTCTGGATCCCGCGACGCGGCTGGGGAGCGATCATGATCTTGGAGCGTGAGCTTCGTCGTGAGTCCCTCGGGTCGCGGGTGCCGGGCTCGGGGTGGGGAGTGGACCTCTGCTTAGCCCCCCACTGCCCTTCCTTTTGGCAGAGCTGAGCAAGGCCAAGGCCAGAGCGCAAAGGAGCGGTCAGCCGCGGGAGGAGGCGGCCTTCTGCCACCAGCTGGGGGAACTCCTGGCAGGCCATGGTGAGCGCGCGCAGGCGCCGGGCGCAGTGGGGACCCTACCCTTCCGGGACGCCCGACCGATTATGGCGCCGTGCCTCTCTCCAGGCCGCTACGCGGAGGCCCTGGAGGAACACCGACAGGAGTTACGGCTGCTGGAAGGCGCCCAGGACCCTTTGGGCTGTGCAGTGGCCCACCGCAAGATCGGAGAAAGGCTGGCCGAGATGGAGGACTACTCGGCGGCCCTGCAGGTAAGGCATTGCGGCCTGCAAGGAGGTGGCAGGAGCCTTTAGGGGACTATTACTTAAGCTCTGTATGTGGGAGAGGCGAGAGGACCCACTGCTACTGGGGAACATGGGCAACATGTCAGTGACTCCCGGTCTTGTTCAGTGACAAAGAACATTAGGTAGGTGCAGCATGGAGCTGCTGTCACCACAGACAGCCCTTGGTGCAGAGCAGAGGTGACATATGTGACTAGCTCTGTGGGGCTTTGGGGCAACGGGGTTCTGGACAAGAGTAGCTTTCCCTGGGGTCAGGACTTGTGGGTTTGCTTGAGGTGGGGTCAGTTCAGTGGCTTTTCCTGCCCACCCAGCACCAGCACCGCCACCTGGAACTGGCTGGTTCCCTATCTAACCACACGGAGCTGCAGAGGGCCTGGGCCACCATCGGCCGCACTCACCTGGATATCTATGACCACTGCCAGTCGAGGGAGGCCTTGCTGCAGGCCCAGGCTGCCTTTGAGAAGAGCTTGGCTATCGTGGATGAGAAACTAGAGGGTGAGTGACCTTGTTCCAGCCTCTCTGCACTTTTGCCTCTCGGGCCCCTCCCTTTTTAAAGTTCCTGGGTGAGGGTCTGCAGGCCTATATTGCCATCTACTCTAATCTGGCAGGCACCTACTCTCTATGCTTTTCACACTGTTTGTAGCAGGACCCCTGACTCACTGTGAGAGGCAGAAGGAAGGGTGGGGGAGAAGTTGGAAACCCTCCCTGGGGAGGATCTGCTGAATGTTTGGAGGGGGCATCTTCCAGGGACACTGACCCAGCGAGAGCTGAGCGAGATGAGGACCCGACTCTATCTCAACCTGGGTCTTACCTTTGAGAGCCTGCAGCAGATGGCCTTGTGCAATGCCTACTTCAAGAAGAGCATCTTTCTTGCTGAGTGAGGCCCCAGCCCCACCCCAGGGAGGAGGAGGGTAGCCCTTAGCATCCCCCCTGAGAGGGCATCCTGGCTGGGCTCTTGATTTTCCGTGAACAGAGAGACCCCTCACATCTGTACTAGAAGCTAGGGAAGAGCAGAGTTCAGCCCTAAGACTGTAGCATGGCAGGGCTGGGGTCTGCATGACATCAGGACCTGTAACTGGCAGGATGTTCCCTCCATTCAGTGCCATCGTAAATGCTTCAGTGTTCTCTATCCACTCTTCCAAAGCTAGAGGGTCCTGGGCATTCTCAGCACCTGTTATCTTCACTGCTTGCAGGCATAATCACCTCTATGAGGACCTGTATCGTGCCCGCTACAACCTGGGCACTATCCACTGGCGTGCAGGGCAGCATTCTCAGGCCATGCGCTGCCTGGAGGGGGCCCGGGAGTGTGCTCGTGCCATGAAGAAGCGGTTCATGGAGAGCGAGTGCTGCGTGGTAGTCTCGCAGGTGCCACTCTCGTCCATTCTAGGTGTATCTCCTGGGTGGGTGTGGGCCTTGGAGAGTGTGTAAGCTCATCTTCCTTTATTCCCCAGGTCCTCCAAGACCTGGGAGACTTTTTGGCTGCAAAACGAGCTCTAAAGAAGGCCTATAGGCTGGGTTCCCAGAAGCCTGCACAGAGGGCAGCAGTGTGCCAGAGCCTCAAGTATGGTGAGGCTGAACAGGAGCCTGAGGACTGAATAGCCTGAAAGGGTGGGGAGGGCTTTGCTCCCTCAGCAGAGGAAGTCCAAGCAAAGGTTCTTGGGGAAGCAGTGGCTATAGCAGGGGCCTCTTCTAGCAAGAGGGGCAGGTCCCTATCAAGAGAAGACCCTCACATTTAGCTAAGCTTAACAAGGGGCACTGAAATGTGAGAGCACAGGCCTACCCTTTACTCATAAAGCAGCATCTTTTTTTTTTTTTTTGGTGGCACCAGGGATTGAACTCATGACCTCGTGCTTGCCAGGCAGGCACTTAGGCCACTGAGCCAAATCCCCAGCCCTTGTCTTTTTGAGACAGGGTCTCACTATGCCGTTCAGGCTGGCCTTGAGCTCACTTTGTAACCCAGGCTTGTCTCGAACTTGCAACAATCCTCCTGTCTCAGCCTCCCGGTTGCTGGGATTACAGGCCTGAGCCACCACGCCCGGCTGAGGCAGTATCTTTGTTGACAAGTTGGAGATAACAGTGATTCCACCGTTGTACTGGAGTAGGACAGCAGGTGGCATGCATGTAGCTCAGACAATAACCATAGCCACAGTAGTAGTTAATGGTGATTGGCCTGTGTTACAAGCAAGGCTCCATTCTAGGCTGTAGTGCATGTTTGTTCAAATCTGTGTGGAGCTCCTTACAGATTAGATCCGTAAGATGCTTCACACAGATTCTCCAGGCAGATGCATGGAGGGGTTAGGTAACCTGCTAGAGGTAACTGAGTGGTGGTGGAGGGGTGAAGCTAGGTCAGGGCCCTGCATCATGCTGCCCTTCACACAAGACTCTTTCCAGCAGTGCTGGCAGTGGTCCAGTTGCAGCAACAGCTGGAGGAAGCTGAGGGCAGTGACCCTCAGCGTGCCATGCCCATCTGTGAGCAGCTGGGGGACCTCTTCTCTAAAGCAGGTGACTTCCCCAAGGCAGCTGAGGCTTATCAGAAGCAGGTTTGTGACTCTTAGTTGGAGTGGGAGAAAGGGCTGGAAAGATGCTGAGTGGACATGGACCTTACTTTACTGGCTCCTCAGCTATACTTTGCTGAGTGGCTGAACAGACCAGACCTTGAGCTGGCCATCATCCATG
Source organism: Cuniculus paca (assembly GCA_004365215.1). Classification (NCBI taxonomy): domain Eukaryota; kingdom Metazoa; phylum Chordata; class Mammalia; order Rodentia; family Cuniculidae; genus Cuniculus; species Cuniculus paca. Next base: position 1,260 of record RJWT010017583.1, on the reverse strand, counting down.
TGTCCCTGGCCACTACACTGGGAGACATGAAGGACCATCGCCAGGCTGTGCACCACTATGAAGAAGAACTGAGGCTGTGCAAAGGCAATGCCCTGGAGGTGAACACCCCCCACCCCCACCCCCACTTCCAATGCCCTCCCAACAGGTTTGTCCTCATGTCTTCGCTGTGGGATCACTGCTGTCCAGCCAGGAGGTATGGATGAATGCCACCACTGGTTAGGCACTTCCTTCCAAGCAGATAGGGCAGGATCAGGGCACATGTTTCTGTTTCATGTGGGCAGCTGGGTAAGCCAGAGTATGGCTGAGGCCAGCTGAATGTGGTGGGTAGCGACCCCCAACCTCACCCTTCTTCTCTGCTCCAGGAAGCCAAGACCTGGCTCAATATTGCACTATCCCGTGAGGAGGCTGGTGATGCATATGAGTTGTTGGCACCCTGCTACCAGAAGGCTCTCAACTGTGCCCAGCAGGCGCAGCGGCCCCAACTTCAGGTACAAGAGCTGGTCCCGCCCACGCTGGGTCCCCAACAAGCCCAGCATCCTTGTAGCTTGTCTGTCCCCCTTATTCACATCTCTCCCTCCATACCCTGTGCCCCCAGCCCTGAGCAGGACATCCCCCTCTGCTCCTCAGAGGCAGGTCTTACAGCATCTCCACACTGTGCAGTTGAGGCTACAGCCCCAAGATGCCCCTGGCACTGAAACCAAACTTCAGGAGCTAAGTGTGGCCAAAGAGGAGGAGGAAGAAGAGGAGGAGGAAGAGGTGGAGGAAGAGGCCACTGAGGCCCTGGAGACCATGGAGCTGGAACTCTCAGCGAGTGGTGAGGGCTGAGCACTGCCTTGATTGCTGTGGTGGCTACACCTAGTAGTGTTCCTCTGGCCTGAGCTGGGCCTTGTGCTAGCGTGCTGAGGACTGGTGCTACGCCCTCACAGAACCTGCTGAGAACCTGTGGTAGGGAAACAGTCACAGTTAGACAGGGCACAATGTCCTTCTGTGGAAGTGGATGAAAGAGGCTGGCAGCATACAGGGAGCCTGGAGAGCCCAGTTATCAGGTTGAATGGGCATCAGCCAGAGAAGGCTACATGGGACCAGCCTGGGAGATGGTCCCATTAGAGGCATGTGTCTAATGTGCAGGGCAAATGAGACAAGAGTGTATCACAGAGGGCCTTGCTGCCCTGTAAGAGGCCGGCTCAGTCAGCTGTGCAGAAGGTGAATATGAGACTGACTGGAGCAGAGAGCTTCGATTGTGGGGACAGAGCAGGTGTT
>RJWT010017582.1:0-10430 GCA_004365215.1 Cuniculus paca | reverse complement strand
GGTGGGACTTCAGAGCGAGACTATAAGGAATCAAAAATGGCTACCATCCTCAGAAGAAGACCCCTCCTAGATGCAACGCTGTGTACCGCTGTCTTCTGAACAGATGATCAGACCACTGGCCTTAGACCTACAAGGTCATTGAAACACCAAAGCACCACAGGCTTTCAATTGCGTTTCACCTTAATAATTATCATCAGAGCCTGTGTTTCTCTGGATCTCCTGGTCGCTTGGAGAGGGGAGGTTGACACTTTTGTTTGCCAGCCCACGAACCTGAAGGAACTGGGATCTAACTGTTGCCCTGCCAGCAGGGCCCATGGGGAGAGGCCTGGCTCTGGAGGTCCCGGTCCAGGCAGCAGCCTGCACATGGTGCTATTTCCGGCAGGATGGGTCTAGTTCTCCCTCTCCATGTTTGTATTTTTGAAACAGGATCTTGCTATGAACTCACTATGTAGCCTTGAACTTATCACAATCCTCCTGCCTCAATTTCCTAAATTCTAGGATTACAGGTGTACAGCACCCTGCCTGGCTGTATTAATGTTGAAATATAAAGAATTCAAAAAATTTTTTAAAATTTTATTTTAGAGAGAATAAAACCAAGCAAAATAAAAGAAAAAAATAAAGCCAAAACAAGACAGTCTAAGCGACACAGGATTTCAAAACAAAATAATAGGAAATCAACAATGGCCACCATAATGCCTCTTATTGTCTTCAAAATAGCTGCCCATACTTTCAGACATAGTAAAATCAAACAGAACAGAAACAGAATAGAACCAATAAAAACAAAACAATGAATGCAATACTGGACTTCGAAAGAAGATGATAGTAAATCCAAAATGGCTACCATAATATATCCTGTTATCTTCGAAATAGCTGCCCATGCCATCAGATACAACAAAATCAAACAAGATAAAACAGAATAAAACCCAACCAAACAAAACAATGAGAATGATACTGGATTTTGAAACAAGATAATAAAGTATCAATAATGGCTACCACCTTCAGAAGGAGATCCCCCATATATGCTACACCTCGTATAGTTATCCTCTAAATAGATGATCAGACTACCGGCTTTAGGCCTGCAAAGTCAGTGAAACATTAAACATTATGAGCATTAAATTGTATTTTACTTCATTAGCTATCATCTCAGCCTGTGTTTCTCTGGATTAGCCAGTCACTTACAGGGAGGGCGGGGGAACGTTGACTTTTCTTATCTCCTTGCTCTTGTGCTGGAAGGGGCTGGTGTCTGGCTCTCCCCGTCAGTCCGCACATGGTACCAACTCACAGGAGGTCTTAGCTTCTTGTTGACTTCTTGTTCTCCTTCCCTGCAGTCTGTGAATGGTGCCAACTCACAGGAGAGGGCTGGTGTCTGTCTCTCCCCTAGTCAGCTTATGCATAGTTCCCACTTTTATCCTCCTTTTGAAATATAAAGAATTTGAAAAGTGAGCTTCAGGGCTGGGATGTAGCTCAGTGGTAGAGTATCTGCATGGTGTGCCTAAGGCCCTGGGTTCCATAGGTAGGACAAGAAAAAAAGCAAGCAAGCAAGCAAGCAAAGCAGAAAGGAAGGAGAACAAAGATAAGTTTGAATAATTGAGTGTAATGTCTTTTTTGAATTACTTTCATTTAAATATTTTTCTTACTCTGAATTCCCAATGTAATTTTGTTTTAAAATGTTAACTTTAAAATTTTAAAAATTTAAAAATTTAAAAAATCATGGTGAGATCTACTGAACATAAAATTTACAATTTTAGCCAGTTTTAAATTCATGGGTGAGTCTACAGCCATACCACTCTGCATGTGCCTGATCTTGTCTAAATTCATGGGTGAGTGGATTAAATATGTTCATGTTGCTAGGTAACCATCACCACCTATCAATTTCTGAAATTTTTTTCATCATCCTAAACGGAAACTTTGTACCCATTAAACAACTGCTTGCTTTTGCAACTTTTCACAACTACCACTTTATTTTTTGTCTCTGAGAATTTGACTACACCGGGTACCTTCCATAAGTGGAATTACACAACAATTTCCTTTCTCTGAAATGCTAAATGACATCCTATTGTATGTGTGTACCATGCTTTCTTTACCCATTCATCTACCTGTGGACGACCATGTTGCTTCTATGTGAATAAAAACTTACCAGTGATTTAATGCTTTTGAGATTGCAATTTTATTTTATTTATTTTATTGTTTTGAAAGTAGAATTGCAACAATTTGAAAAGGCTTTACCAGGTGTAGATTTCATTTCGTTGTTTGGTCTCTTTACTCCAGACGGATTATGATTGGGCCATGCACACATAGGAGCCAGCTGCGGAGGCTCAGTGCTTGATTTTGCAGACACTACCGAGCAGCCTGGAGCAGGCTATTTAGCCTCTTAGAGACTTAGCCACTGTCCTTCACGGAGACACAATTCCCATCACAATTTGAAGGAGGAGAGGTTTGTTTTATTTAGCTCACAGTTTCAGTCCACGGTTGGCTGGCTCCAAGGCAGAATCCAGATGGCAGAGGGGCCTATTGGAGGAAATCAACCCACAGCACCCAGGAATCAGAGTGGGGAGGGAGGACCAGGGAGGGAGATTAATCTTTCTCAGTCACACTCCCGTGAGTCTTTGCTTCTGTCCAGGCCCTACCTCCTAACAGCACATTCAGCTGAGAACTCATCGGTAGATTATTCACTAAAGACTACCGTGCCCCATGGGCCATCTCCTTCTCCAAACCCAGCCTCTGAACTCATGAGATTTTGGAGGGAACCTTCTAGATCTGAACAGCAACAGGGACTAAGTTCCTGTCTTTCTTGTAGCAGAAGTAATAATAGCATAACAGTAGCTTGCTGGGAGTGGTAATGAAGAAGGGATGTTTACTTTACAAACTGGGGCCTTTCCCATCCAGGCCACTTACATTCACTTAAGAATACATGTGCTGGGCCTGCAGCCAAGGTGCCCTGTAACGTGGCTTCGCATTTGCTAACAGCTGGTGTAGTCCTTCCTCTTTGGGATGCTGAGGATTGGGATGGCAATGATGGTAGCAATTAGCCCAAGAAAGTGGAATACAATTCATTCCATTAAAGGAAATTATAAATTAGAATTTTTAATTATAAAATTTTTAATTTGGAGAGATTCCTTTGGATTACAGGAAATATGCAAAGAGTTCAGTGAACAGAGCAGTGAGAAATATGTACCAGAAACTTTCTGTGTCATTTAATTCTTATACTAAGGATGAGAGAGGTTATTCAGGAGTTTACAGTTGATAAGAAGAATTGAATTGTACACCAAGATGTACCAAGTTACCGAGCCTGTAGATACCTATGTTCACCATGGTCTTATACCAGGCTTCAGCAGTATAAATATTGAAGATGAATCTAGAAGAATTGAGAAGCAGGTGATCTCTGAGCCTCATATAACTCTTTAATCCCTGTTGAAAGCTAACCTCTGTAGGTGAGAAAAAAATGAAACAGAAACTGGCCAAATTGGATTCTAATCCAGCAGGAACACATTGTTTATGTCTTTCCATTCAGTAGTTCCAGAAAATTCCCATAATCTACTTCACATTTTGTGGCTCTTCCTGGTGGGTTAGGGAAAGAGCAGAGATGAAAAAGCTATTTTGCAACCTTTGCAGTACAATTCATTCCTTCAGTCCTTGGTATTGACTGCAGAAGCTCTTCCTGCTCTGTTTGAAGAATGCAAGGCTATAAAGTATCAATGGCGGCAGTCACCCCTCAGACCTGTGGCATTTCTACCCTGGCAACAGGATGAATACAGTAACCACTTTCATTTCTCTCATTAACTCTGAGCAGTATTTTTAGCCATTGTTAAAGCCAAGATTCTTTATTGTTGTCCTGAAGAAAAACTATCCCGCAGAATTTTAAAATAATGTGCAATGCCAGGTTTGGTGGTACATGCCTAGAATCCCAGGACTCTGGAAGGCTGAGGCAGGAATATTGAAGATTCCTGCCCAGTCTAGGCAATTTAGCAAGACCCTTTCTCAAAATAAAAATAAAGGGCAGCTGAGGTTGTAGCTCAGCATGAAGGCTTTAATCCCTAGTACCAAAAAAACTGCATTTCTGCTTCAACCCATGTAGTTCTTGAGGTTCTTGGGATGAAGGACTGCAAGAGGATGAGACAATGAAGAAGAGACAAAGCTGGGGTCAGGTGGACCCCTCACTCTCCCGATGGGTCAGAAGGAACTGCTCAACCAATGTAGTATGCTTATTTATATTCTTGGAAGGATGATGTCAATTTCAACCCAGATGCCTAGGAACCCATTGCTTAGATTGTCTAGGGGCTTGGTGTTTTTCTGAGCTGTAGCACCTTCTTCCCCTGGTTTGCCTTGGGTACTCTCTGTTTTTGGTATGGTCATGTCCTGGCCAAGCCTCAGCCCTGCACATGTGGTCAATTTCCAGCTTCAGGGCTCCCAACATATCCCTCTTTTTTGTTGTTGTAGCACAGGATGAGTGGTCAGTTGAAGCTGGAGGAACTGTGTCAGAGAACTCCATAGATCTTTTAAAGTGCAGTCCAAGGATTTTAAATCCCTGCATTCCACAATTGAAATCCTGTGCAGTCTATTAATCCCTAAAAGTAGACAACTATCAGTGTAGCTGGCAATTGTCAGAAGGTGTTACTGATTTGAGTTTCTTTTATAACTAACATATAATATGGTATTGTTTTATATACCTCTAATAGTTGTACGTTTTCTGCAGGATATTCAAGACCAAGTTAAGGTGAGATCTGTTTTAAATATAATCAATTTTTGTTTTCTACCAAGGTCAGTTAAGTCTCCTCAGGAATACTTTGGAACCAGCTATAGCACCTCTTAGATATTCTGTTAGTGTCAGCCATTCTGATGAGTCATGGCCATTGCTTGACCAAGTTGCTTTTTATGAGAGCTTGGGAGACTTTTTCTCCTGGTGACTCTCCTTAGGCACACTACACATTGATGATCACTCTCCTCTGTGGTCTCACAATCTCCTTATCAGAAGACCAGGCACTTGTGGAGTATAGAATGTTGCAGCAGAGGTTCTCTAATGCCCTGGGTCCTCATTGACCTTGGAGGGCTAGGGCCAAAATACTGGCTATTTTTTTTAGCCCATCTATCTCTCTAATTCTTGGCCTCTAAACCTCAGTTGTTGAACATCCAGAAGAAAAGATTGATAACAGTGAAGTGTGGTAGAGGCTGTAAGCTTAACATTGTTATCTTATCTAAATATTAAGCACCTTAGAGCATTAAATGGAGCTGTTATTTCCTATTAACTATGGATGTTTTAGCATTTCAATACCTGTAGAATGTTAAGTTACATATTTTACACAGAAAATTAGAAATCAAAACCATACTTAATATAACATGACAATCATGATGACACTTTTAAACACACTTGAATTTGTATTTTTGACATGATACCCTTTTTTTGCTCAATCATCCCTAATACATAGAAGCTTTTACCTAACTTGTCTACCTTTAGTGGGATGTACATCTCATAAGTTTTGTTAAAGGCAGAGGCCTGAATCTGAAACAAAATTTTGTCACCATAAACAATCCCTGTTTTACATTTTGGAAGACCTGTCCATCTGGAGGCATGAATACATGAATATACCATGAGGTTAATAACAATCTTTCATAGCCATATGAAAACCTTGTACTGGTATCTTTAAATTAAAAACTTTATTGTATTATTGTTTTTGATGACTAATGTGAACATATTACAATAATATTTTATGTAACTGTAGCTGGGGTGTCTCCCATTAGGCTATGGAGATCACTGGGGCCTCCAATCAATGAACAAGAGCTGGTTAAATGTTACTAGGTGGCCACTTTCTTATTCATCAATTGAAGTCCTGTCCAACAATCTCCCCACCCTAAGGGATTTTGTTTAATCATCTTAATACTTTTTTGGTGACTTATCATGAAAAAATCAACTATAACATTTAACACATTATTTTTGAACAATGAGAGACTCTCAAGTTATGATAAACAACAATATACATTACATTTACACAACCAATTTTAGCACCATTTTGACTAGCTGGGAACCAAGGTGGAAGCATGCTTTCTAAATCTATAACCGAAACTAGCCTTGATTAAATGATCCAAAAATGCAAAAGAAAAAAAGAAAAATTGTTAAGCTCAAATAAAAAAGGAACAACTGTTCACAAAATGGTTACCATCTCCTGGGCACCCTGGGTCAATTAAGGTTGGTTTTACCTTCATCCTTTTTTGTCAGTTGTGGTGTGGTGTCTGAGGCATCACCATCATAGGACTGAGCATCAGCCTTTTGAGAGGTAGAATCAACTCCTTTGGATTCCGATCCATGATACAGCTGGACAGCACACTCTGGCACCCAGACAGGCCATTCAGCATTTCCTGGAAAGACACACCCTCTACCCCAAATTAGCACTGGACTGGGTGCTTTTATTATCCATTATGAAGATCTTTCCAAAGGACTCTTTTAAGCCTTTATTTGATTGCATTATCTTTCTGCTGCAGTAGTTACAACTTTATTAGAATTTAAAATTTTAAATGGTATATACTGGCAAGTGAAATCTCATTATGAGGTGAACTCTCCCTTTTGTTTTTTGAAATTTAAATTGTGAGCATGTTTAACTATTTTTAGACCTGAGGATTGTAAGAAATTTTTGTGGTAAGGTATAGAGAAAAAAAAAACTGCATTTCATATTTAGGCACCTTGGGCTCTCTCTTACCATCTCAACATGCAGGTTATGTCCCTGCTCTGGCCTGGAGGACCACTGTTGTTGAGTGTCTTGATGTTTTCTCTCGTTGCTGGGACAAAACACCTGACACCCAAAGTGAAGCAAGGAAAGGTTTATTTAGCTTGCAGTTTCTGAAGATTTCAGTCCATAATCAGCTGGCTCCAAGGCACAGTGGCACTGGGGCAACACTTCAGGGCAGCAGCCAGAGTAAAAAAGAGCAAAAGCCCAAGCCTCTTTTCCTTCCTTATATTGTACACAGGGTCCCCCCCACCCCAGAGCAGGTGTAGCACTCACAAAGTCTCCTTGCCTTCCTTTGCACAGGATGAGGATATTTACAAAGTAAGAACTCTGGCTCTCTGCTGAGTCTCTCAGTTAAACTTCTAAACTTCTCAAGTTGACACAATGTATCAACTAACATTGGAGATCTGAGTGCTGGTGCAGTGTAAACTTTTGATGGATAAAGTGCTAGTGCAGGCGATGGGGAAATTAGCATGTCAGGGTGGTTCGCACATGTCACAGCCGTGTCCCACCTCTCCCAGGCCGAGTGCTTCAGTGCTGCTGGCGGGCTGCCATTGGAAGGCTTGGCAGGCCCCGGCGGAGTTCACTCCTCAGCACACGGGAGGCAGGACTGTAAACCCCAATTCCACAGCACAGATCCTGCCTCACCAAGCCAGGCTAGGCCAGGCCAGGCCACCCTAGGGAAAGTTCTCTGTGCCTTATACCATTTATATGTATTTTTAAAGGCAAAATTCTGAAATGGTTTTAGGCCCTGATGGCTAGAAATCAAATCTTGGGATGTCTCTCTCACCCACTGAAGGCAGTCTCCTCCATACCCTTGTGGCTACTATTCTAAGTTGATCATAGATTTGTAACTCAAAAGCAAGTCGGTTGCATGTGGCAGCAAAGGCGCTCTTTGCATCCCTCTAGGTTAAATTAATTTAGCACCTTTACTAGAGTGAGAAACATTACGCACACCTGTAGATCCGATCTGTAGTTGTCACATCCAGAGGCCATGCCATAGTCCAATGACATTGGGAAATAACTGAAGCGCTTGTTCCTGTGTCTAAAAGCCCTTTAAATGATTTTTCTTTAATTACAAATTTTATCTCGGGGCTAACCTGCTTAATCTGTTGAACTCAATAAGTATCAGAAGATCCAAAACTCTTAGATACCCTTTCTTTATTTATAGATTTTCCAATTTTTGTCAAGGGAAGAATAACCAGTTGAGCAATACAAGAATCTGGGGAGATCTGAACAGTGCTTTGAGTAGATTGAACCATAACCTTGATTTCCCCTTGCAGCTGAAACAAGCAATATTGTTTCTTCATCTCCCTTGTCTGAGTCAAGCTCTAGGTTCAGTGGAGCTCTTTGGTTCCCTCTCCTGCTTGGGGGCCTGTGAGAAATGGTGAGAGGAGCAGAAAGCAGCAGTTTCTCCCTGTTAAGTAACCATTTAAAATCTGTGGAGGTCCAGCTAGATTTGTGTTGGTTTGTTTCATAATTATATCACTAATGAAATCAATACACCTCTTTTTTTTCTCTTTTTTCTTTTTCTGGGGAAGGGGTTTCTCACAGGCCTGTTTATAACTGGTGCTAGAGAATAAGGGATAGTTTCAATGCCCCACTCTTTACACCTGATGAAGCCAATTGATACACTCCAGTGATGACTGTTGACCTATGCCCATGCACTTCTCCCCCTAGTTGTGCGCAAATGAGAAATGTCCCCTTGCCCTCAATCTCTTACCCAGTCCCTGTGTGGGTGCCATATGCTGCAACCCATGCAGCCTTTGAGGTTCTTGGGGTGAAGGATCATGAGAGGATGAGAAAATAAAGAAGGGACAAAGCTTGGGTCAAGTGGAGCCCTTACTCTCCTGATGGGAGAGAAGGAACTGCTCAATCACTGTAGCATACTTATTTATATACTTGGAAGGTTGATGTCAACTTCAACCCAGATGCCTAGCAACCCATTGCTTAGATTGTCTAGGGGGTTGGTGTTTTTCTGGGGTGTAGCAACTTCTTCCCATGGCTTGTGCTGGGTGCTGTCTGTTTTTGGAATGGTCATGTCCCCGTACGGTCATGTCCCGGCATGGTCATGTCCTGGCCAAGCCTCAGCCCTGCACATGTGGTCAATTTCTAGCCTCAAGGGCTCCCAACACATTTCTGGATACACTGAGTATATTTTCTTACACTGACCTTTGGGTCTTCCCAGCGCAGATCTGCGAAACAGACTTGCATGAGTCATTGTCAAGGGCCCTTGGTCTCCAGCTGGACTCATGCAGGTTATTGCTGTGGGAATCCAGGTGCTTGGCTGGATTCTCTAGGTCTTTAGTGTTATGGACAGATTTCCTGCACTTTCTTTGTATTTGACTCCTTGGGTAACCATTACAAATAATACTATAAATTATGTGCCCTGTATGTAACCATTTTCCTTGCAAACCCTGACTGCAGTAGTAAATAAAAAATTTTAAAAAAATTACACGTATTTCTGGAGTGCAGTGTGATATTTTAGCATGTACATGGAGTCTGCTCCCTGGCATTGTTGACACTGCCATCTCTCCCTCATCTGCTGTGGTTCAGAGCCCTCATCCTCCTCACTTCTGGTTAATCCTAATGTGTGCAGTGGGTCACAGTGAACTCCGCTCTGGGGAACATGGAGACCCATGGCTTCTTTCTGGCTGTGTAGAGTGGCCTAGTGCTTTGTGAAATCTGTGCCAAATCCATTCCTCCTTGAGGCAGGAGAGACCTGTGCACACTGCTGTGGTGGGAGCCCATCACCCCGAGCTGCAGCTGTCAATCACATCCCTGATGTGCAGTATTAGCTGTGTTGGCACGCAGTAACCTGAGCTCAGAAATGTATCTTTCTACACAGCTCATGTCTTCTCCATGCTGTCCCACATTTTATTATCAACAAGTGAAAATACACAGAAAAAGTGAAATGATCATATTGCGAATATTTATGTATTCACCACTTGGATTCTACAATTAAAGTTTTATATAGCTAACTTTAAAATATGAATGATAGCATCATTTGGAACTGGACTGTGCCCGTGTCTGCTCAGACAGTGATAGAATGATTTGTATTTCTAAGCTGCCTACTAAGTTACATAGGGGCTTCCTCTAAAATATCCACTTTAAAAGTGTGTTCTATGTGGAAACCACCGCAAGGTTCAGACATTGTTTCTGGGTGCTCCTCAGTGGGCTGTGTTGGCAAGCGCGCTGACCTTGCTTCTGACAGGTGCGAGCCAAGACAGGATGCACCCCAAGCCCATCGTCCCCATCTCAGTCTCAAGTCATCTTCGAAGGGGCACAGGCAGCAAGGGGAGTGGGCCTTTTCTCTCCTCTCTGCTTCTCGTCCATGGTTTCTTCAGAAACAGAACTCTTCTCATGTTTACTCGAGCACAGTTCTTTTCCTGTGTTTTTAGAGTGGTTCTCATGGGAGGGTGTTAGCCATTCCACAAGGACCTGGCTGGGGTAATGTTATTTCCTCAAAGCTAATGGCTTCAGAGGACAAGTTCCATGTTTTAATGTGGAAATATAGATGTTTTCCTTCCGTCACTTCCCTGAAGTTGAGCCATAGACAGTCTGATGATGTGCCTGGCCCTTCCCTGGACAGCAGGATGTAGGGTTGAAGTCTCAGAGGTATTAGGCTCTGACTGAAGAAATGTACTCTGCCCAGAGTAACAGAATTGAATCAGAGAGGCCAAGATTCAAGACACTTAAGTTTAACTATCCAAT